>PVJA010014686.1:0-46911 GCA_004027025.1 Myocastor coypus | reverse complement strand
AGGAGGGAGGGAGGGAGGAACGAAATAAGTAGACTTCTATTATTTTAAACAACCCAGTTTATGGCAACTTGTTATAGCATACCAAATACTCTAAGTTAGCCATGTAAAGTTAGCCAAAGTTAAAGATTTGGAAAATATCAAAAGGCTACTAGTACAATAAAGCTTTGAAACTTTTTTTTTTTTTGAGACAAGGTCTCACTATGCAGTTCAGGCTGGCCTTGAACTCACTTTGTAGCCCAGGCTGGTCTTGAACTCGCACCAATCCTCCTGCCTCAGCCTCCCAAGTGTTGGGATTTGAAACTTTCTTTAAAAATTGATGAGAGTACAAAGTAAAGCATCCTCATTAGGAGCCAGTTGAACACTATTTGATATGTTCCGGTTATTTCTCAGAGGAATTCTTTGTACATTATTCCTGGTGTTATGTCCAAGAATGTCTACTAAATCATTGTTCCTGATAGAAAATTTTAAAAAAAGAGGCAGGAAATCTAAAAAGCATTCATTGCCCATTGAATGGAACAGTTACATGTGCTACATTCAGCAATTAAATGGTATGCAACATCAAAATAAATAAAAATGGCTACATATAACCTCAAGGATGAATATCAAAAATTTTACATTAAGCAAAACAAATATAAGCTACATTTATAAAATAACTAAACATCAAAATTAAAACTTATTGTTTATAAATATACAGATATATAGTAAAACAGTAAATAAATTACTTTTAAAGATTAAAAGGGTTTTAGAAAGAGACTAGGTTTTTCATCAGGAAATGGCAGAAATATGCACTGGGGAGAAACACATAGGATACTTCAAACATCTGTTTTAGAACCTGAATGGGATTTACATGAGTATCCATTCTACTACTACATTTTACCCCACTGACACACATGATTTGCATTTATTTTTGTTCATGCTATAGTTCATGACAAAAAAAAAGGAGGGAAGGAAAGAAGAAAGAAAGGAAAGAAGGAGGTAAGGAAAGAAAGAAGAAGGGAAGAAGAAGAAGAAGAAGAAGAAGAAGAAGAAGAAGAAGAAGAAGAAGAAGAAGAAGAAGAAGAAGAAGAAAGAAAGAAAGAAAGAAAGAAAGAAAGAAAGAAAGCACTCTAGCAACCATATTTAAAGACAAGAAGAGTGTTATGGTTCAGTGATTGTATAGAAACATTCTTACTTTTAAGCTAGAATAATTAAGTTATAAGAATTATCATAACAACTAAAGTGCAGTTAAATTCTATATTGAGTGTATACTGAATGCATAGATAAATGAACATTTTATGGAAGGGTGATGAGATGTCCTAAATGCAGTTTCACCAACCCACATTCTCTGCACGGTGTCTTTTATCTAAAGTGTCTTGTACTTTCCCATTTGACTCCTCCCCATTTGACTTTCCTATTTGATTCCAGTCATTAAAAGTATCTCACATAATTATGTTTGTAGAGATCAGAAAATTATTTTTATTTATTAATTATATAGCCTTGGAATTAGCTGGTGAAACCAAAGTTTACTTCTATTTTTTGAAGGAAAATCAGTTATATCCAAAGGAATCAAAAGGCATGATAAGGAAGGATGAACAAGAAAAGGAGGACTTTCAATCTTCATTGCCCTAATTCTCGTAGACAGAGGACAAGAACATAATTCAAAGCTAAGAAACTAGTAAAACAAGTCTAACAAGCAGTTTCATACAAAAAGGGACCTCTGCAACTTGTAGACTTAAATGAAGTTAGGGATCATAATTATTACATCAAAATAAATGTTTATACCTGTCTTAGTTACTCTTTTCTCACTGCTAGGACAAATACCTGACACCAGAAATAAAGGATTATTTAGCTCATGGTTAATAGAAGTTTCAGTCCATACTGGGCTGGCTCCAAGGCAGAGTGGCACATGGCAGGGGACAGCTTTTTCTGGCAATGGCAGAGAGCAGAGTGCTAAGGGGAGTGGCAGCCCCTCTGGCAGCCAGCTGGCCTCTTTCCCCTCCTTATATTGTAATGCAAATTACCTGCCCGGGGAAGGTGCAGCACCCACACCTACAATAATCAATCACAAACTCCAGGAGCTGCCCCATGACTGCATGAGGCTTTGAGAGGACAAGTAGGCACATCATAACAATACTAATTAATGATAGAACATGAATAGGAAGTGGTTTATATTTAATAAATACAACACAAAATAGGAACACACAAATATCAAAGATGTTTTCAAACTTTGAGAAATTATTTTGGATGAGTTAGGAAGGGAAAAAGACAGCAGATGTAGTTTATTAAGTTTGGGTTAGAAGATAGAGCAGAATTATTCTCTTATTTAAAATTGATCTATTAGGTTTGTTAGAGGGTTCAGGTTTGGGGGGCAGGGCTTGAGAAAGCCTGATACCATTGGTGACTTAGATGCATTTTTAACCAAGAAGTCCGAAGAAATTTTCACATGCATTAGAAGGAACATTAAGGCACCTCTCTACCAAACCATACTTGAGAAAATATATTTATTTGTTTCTCTTAGGCTTTCGGAGCATATACATAGCACTTGGAAAAGAATAACCAAGGAGCATAAAACAATCAAGGACACTATTTTTAATGAGCAGATTGTCTCATATGGAATGTATGATAAGATCAAGGAATTTTGTAGATGTAATCCCCCAACAGTTGATTTTGACTCAAAAGGGAGATTATCCTGTATGGTTCTAAATTAATGCAGTGAAATTTTTCAAAGGGGAATGAGTTTCTCCTGCCAGCTTTGGAGAAGCAAAGCTCCAGGTTGTAGGACAGATCTATGGCAGGACCTGAGGTCACCTTCTAAAAGCTGAGGGTGATCACTGGAGGTCTGCTAGCAAGAAAAAAGGGATCTCAATCGGATACCACAAGAAACTCACTTTCGCCTCAGCCTGTAAGAGACTAGAGGGGATGCTAAGCTCCTTGTAAGGCAGTAGCCCTTGATGAAATCCTAAGTCCTAAGTCCGTATGGTAGAGTCCCCAAGCAAAAGGCCAAGGTGGGATGCCTTTTCTAGACAACTAACTCAAACTATCAGATAACAAATCACTGTTGTATTTACAATTAGCTTGGTGATAATTTGTTATTCAGTGAAAGAAAACCAGTGAAGGCATGTGAGAAGCAGCATTCTGAGCCAACCATCCACAAAGGACCTGGTGATTTGATACATAAAGCTGAGCTGCGAGAAATTAAGAGCCCTCAGGGAATATAAGAGAAAAATGAAACCCAGATATCATCAAGGTTAGTATTAGCACTGCTCTCAGTGAAAGAGCTACTTGCAGGGGTGTAGGGAGAAAGATGAAAAGAATGAATATAAATCTTTTTCATAACTGGAAAGACTGATGAAAATAGCACCAGAAATAGCAGGGAGTCCACAGCCTTTGAACATTTAATGTCATTACAAGACTGGCAGCAAGAATTTCTAGAAAGTAACACACCTACAAGGGCAATAGCCAAGATTTTTCTACATTGATTTCATGATCTGAGTGTTAAAAGAAATGAACTTTTGAGTTTGCTAACTGTCTTGAAAAATTGGTTTTAGAATTTACCATGTGGTCTGTTAGTTCCCTAAAATGACAAAATTAAGTTCAATAACAGTTCTAGAAATAAGCAGTGAACAACAATCCCATACAAATAAGCTTTCAGAAAACATTTTTAGCCACCAAACATCACATATTGCACTGTGTTCTAAAAAAACATAGCATGGTATTGTAGGTCTAGAACTTTCACACTGGTTTCATTCCCCATTCCCCTTCTTAAACTTCTTTATTTTTAATCAAATGCAATAATATCAATGCAATCACATTATTAAAAGTAGAATTTCCTTTATCACACCTAAATTATTTATTTTAGAACTTACTAGCCCCCATCAACTTTGTCTTTTGTCATCCTTTCACAGTTTTCTCAACCAGTGTACCTACCATTCTAAAAGATAATCAAACCACAACTCTTCCAATACAAAACATTTTAAACTAAAGTACTTATGTTCTGTCAGGTGAAAAGAAGCTTTGCTTTGCAGAGTCTGATATATTACACACTATTTTTAGATTTCTTATATGATTTTGTATATTACTTTCCTCTGTTTTATCATAAGGTTCTTTTTTATCAAGGTATCTTTGCAGATGTTTCAATAGAAATAAGGAAAATAAACAAAATAAATAACATAAGCAAACAACTTTGATTTTTATAGATGGTTTTATAAACACAAGAGCCAAAGCCCCAAATCACAGTGGCAGCATCAAAAAACTTAGACACACACACACACACACATACACTCTCTCTCTCTCTCTCTCTCTCTCTCTCTCTCTCTCTCTCTCTCTCTCTCTCTCTCTCTCTCTCTCTCTCTCTCTTGGCCTTATACCACAAATGTTCTCTTTAATAACCCATGAGCAGGATGATCTGCAAAACTCTTGGACACACATTACCTTACATATGATAATTATCTTTATAATTATGTGTAACAATTATCTCATCAGATTATCTTGGATGCACATTAACTCTTACACTTTATTCTCCAATTTCAGAGTAAGTTAACTACAGAGTGAGTTCAGCTCCAGCAACAAAGAGAGACAGAAGCAGCTATTAGGAAATATCAGGAAGAGAGTCTTTTGTATAATTCCTAGAATTTTATCAGACAGTAATAGTTTTACTATTACTAAATAGGCAAAGAGCAGTAACAATATTCATTTGCTGTTGTTGTTTTCAATGTATTTGATTGCTACAGGATCTAGATCTAGTCACTATGCAGCTCTGACTCATAGTGATCCTTCTGTTTTCAGCCTCCACTGGGCAAGGATTACAGGCATGTGCCACCAAACCCAGACTCAGCATACCCTGGGGACAGGGGCTGGCATGGCATGTGGTGCCAGGGATTGAACTGTGGACCCAGTGCTTGCCTAAGCAGGTGTTTAGTCCATTGAGCTATCTCACCAGCCAGTTTTCTGATTTTTGTCCCAAGGAAAATTTTATATAATAGTTCCAAAAGAAAAGCAAGCCTTTCAAAGGTTGTCCCATCAAACAGTTGTCCTATTAGCCAGTCAAAATCTATCTATCTTTCTTTCTTTCTTTCTTTCTTTCTTTCTTTCTTTCTTTCTTTCCTTCTTTCTTTCTTTCTGGAACCAGAGATCAAACTCAGGACCTTGTACTTGCCAGGCAGGCCAGAATCACTTTATACATTTATTGGTGAACAGTGCAGAAATTATCAAAGTTCTACCTACATTATGGTTATATCATGGTTTATATGCATCATTTACTGGAAAATTCTGTAATAATTTACTAATATATTCTCTACAATGAACTTATAAAAAAATTTTCATATGTTCTATAATTGTGTTCTTTTTGTGTCAAAGAAGATTCCTAGTGATAGTAACCCAGATAATCAACTTCCTTCCAATCTTCCTAAAGCTGAAGGTGAAATCTCAGATTTATAATTCCCCTTATTTAAGCTTTCCATAAGTTTCAGGATGATTTTTCAAGGCCTTTTTGAGGATGAATCTAGCCATCTCTTCATTTTAGCTTTAGTAAGTGGCTGAACCTCAACTACTTTTAAACGGCTGTTACTATAAAAAAAAAAAAAAAAAAAAAAAAAAAAAAAAAAAAAAAAAAAAAAAAAAAAAAAAAAAAAAAAAAAAAAAAAAAAAAACTCACCAGAAAATGTTGAAAAATTATTTTGCATAAAACTAAGTTCAAAGTTCAATATTTAAGGCAATGATTTGATATAAAAGCTGCTGAAGCATCAAGTTTAAATCAGTAAAAACAGATCTGCTTTCAATGAAAGAGTGATAAATCACCTTCCCATGAAGAAGATAATAGTGCCATCTGGTGCTACAGTGAATGGTGGGAAAACAACCTGGATTTTTTTTTTTCTGTTAATGCTGTTATCACTCATTTCTAATTGATTAAAAGTCCCCAATAACTCTCACTAATGCACCTGGTGATTTCAATGGAAAGATTTCAGGATTACCAGTTCATGAGACGACTACTATTCAATACTTACTACGAGGCGTACTCAGTTCCCTCACTACTTGACAAAAGTGCCTGTTCTGTAACATATGAGAGCTTAAATAAAGATACAATGAAAGGTATTTCATTCTTGCTAAAGAGCCCCGTCTAAAACTCCTTATTCATCAGTTAATTGCAAGAAAAGTAACGATTTAACTTATAAAAATAAGGGTTAGCAAGATAGCTCAACAGACTAAGTTTCTGTTTAGGCAAGCACAGGGGCTAGATGACATGCCAAGCCAGTGTGACCCCTGAGTGCACTGAGCCCACCACTGAGACCACACATGCCTGAAATCCCATCTCTGGAGAGGCTGAGTACACGATGATCACCCAAGTCCAAGCTGTGCAGTGAGACCCTGTACCAAATGCCTAAATTAAAAAATAATAATAGTAATATGATGTTTCTCACGGAGTACTACTTGCTGTATCAGCCAGAACTCCACTCATTCAGAATTTTTTTGACCATTAATTATTTAAACTCTTCCCCATATGTTCCCTAACCCTACCTCCAGCAAGATACCAAGTTCCTTAAAGGTAGGTTTTATGTTTTTATCATTGTATCTTTCATGATTGTGAGCTTTTGATCTTTCATATATTTACTGAATTGAACTAATAGTAAATCCTAAAGCTTTAGTGGTTGGATTTTCACTTACTGTTCTTCAGAGAAGTTGTAATTAGAGATTAAAAAAAAAAATCAAAATTAGAGTTCAACCAATTTTTTAAAAGGGTGCTACACATATCAACAAAAAATGGTAAAATATTATTCCCTGGGTCCTTACAAAATGAAGATAATTAAATAGTTATCTCTTCAGTATTGCAAAAGGACATAGCCATGAGAGTTAATATTTATATTTTGGGGATTGTTTATACTCTACAATGATAACCAAACAGATCTTTTTCCAAGCACAGAGTAGGTTCAAAGCTTTTATGTAGCTAGGGAGACATCTTTGTCATCTTTATTAAAAGATTGATCCTCAAAAAATTTAGAACTAAGCTGGGCGTGGTGGCACACGCCTGTAATCCCAGCACTTGGGAGGCTGAGGCAGGAGGATCAATGTGAGTTCGAGACCAGCCTGGGCTACAACAGTGAGCTCAAAGCCAGCCTGAACTGCATAGTGAGACCCTGTCTCACAAAGGAAAAAAAAAAGACAAAAAAATTTTAGAACTGACTTATCTACAGGGCAGTATGGCTGCATACCAACAGTAGTCCTGTCTGTTTCTAATGGTCAACATTGAAGCCAACAAGAGCCAACACCAACTTTAAGACAAAGGTCCAAATTAGTTTTGGAGCATTTTTCAGGAATAACAGCAAGATAAAGCCTAATTAATGCTTAATTTAAGTGAAATAACTAGTTCAATGCATTTCATAATTTACCTGTAGCTGAAATAGTTCTCTGATTGTTTCAATATTTAGAATTGCTATCACAAATAGCCTCACCTCTTAGCCTTCTCAGTGTTATTAGTAGAATAAAAAGTAAGGTCTGAACATTATGTTAGAAGCATGACTTCCAATATCTTTGGAAAGAGATATTTCTAATATCTTAGGACTAATTAAACTACACTTTTTAAAAAAGATTCATGATGAGCATTCAGTTAGCATTATTTTTTAGTTTGGTTTTGAAAAAGCAAAGAATTTTTACCATAACTTTGGAAATTTTCAAAGTTGTCATAAACCAAATGTAACACTTGATTCACCGTATAAATTTGAGAAATTTAGGGCCCTTGAGATAGCTCAGTGATCTAAAGCACCTGCTTAGGCAAATTTAGGCAGGCATAGGGGACTACAGTTTGATCCCTGGCACCACATGCCCTACTCTCAGGGTAGGCTTAGCTGCCAAAAGAGAGAGAGAGAAAGAGAGAGAGAGAGAGAGAGAGAGAGAGAGAGAGAGAGAGAGAGAGAAAGAGAGAGAAAGAGAAAGAGAAAGAGGGAGAGAGAGGTTTAAAAATTTGACTAAATGACTCAGCAGAGGCCAGGGTCCTCACTTTGTAAACATCCTGAGCCTGTGCAAGAGGAGGGCAGGGAGATGATGTGAGTGCCACAGGGCTGAAAAACAGTCTTCTACTTTCTGCACCCCAACCCCATTCACTCAAAGGAATTAGAAACCACTTTCTTCTGAAGAGTGCCTCATATTCTGAAATATCTTGACAATTCCTGGGTTATTATTTATGAAGTTTTAAATTAATTCTCTTTGCCTCTCCTCTGAACACTTCACCTTACATGCTAATAAGGAGGAAATCATTTCACCTCTCAATCTTGTTACTAACACATAGGACTCATGGGCAGGAGCCATCACCGGGGCCCACACCAGTCCTGAAGATGCACTTACGATGGTCCCTCAGGATGGGGATATTGTTTGATAACCAATGTGCTGGACTCTCCTTTGCTTCTCCAAATTACTGGCATCCCTTTCTAACATCTTAGTAAGTACTCTAGGAACAATGGACAGAACCACTAGTTACAAGGAATCTAATTCAGAACTGAGAAGAATCTGAAGCAGTGACTGTGGTAATTCATGTCCACAGGGTCACCAAATGTGGAAGTTTATTTCCAAGCCTTGATGACAGCTGTACCATTAATAAAATCATGTGACCAAAGCCTCAAAGAACCATGAACCTCTGATTGAATAACTAGAAAACTAAGAAATAAGGTTGAGTACCACATAATTGGCTTTAGGAATAAAATTCATGCCACATATGAAGAGGTAAGGATCCTAAAGCATGACTCCTTGGTGAGGAGTATCAAACAGTCCTTATTGATCATTTTTGTCCATGACCCACCATCTTTATCTATGACAATATTGGGTTATCAAAACTATTCCTGTTCCTTAAACTTCTCATTGTTTTGGAATTGAGGACTGGGCTTTCTGGCTGAACTTTCTGCCTGAAGCTGAGCTTGTGATGTACTATAAGGACTCAGATCTACATCGGGAACTTAATGGAATCTGTTCTAAAAGGCAGCTCTTCTACTACCAATTAGGGGAGCTTAATTTGTGATACTAACTTTTAGTAAGCATTATTTGAGAAAAAAATTCATATGACATAAGAATGCAGCACAAAGTACATAAGCTGCTGCTGCTGCTATTGCATTCATACTGATGTACCAACCACCAGTGTACTCTTTCAGCAGGCAATTCATCAGGTGCACTAAGTACTAAAAACACTTGAAGAGATTAGTGTAGTTCCTGGGAGAAAGGCTAGTTCCTAGGTTGTTAATGAAGCAAACACTTGTTTTCTGTCTTACCATATGATTTTTTTCAATATATCTACTTTCCTCCTCCAACTTACCAATGCATAGAACTACATATGGCCCTCACTAGAACCTTAAACAATGCCAATATCATATTCTTTGACTTCTAGAGGATGAACTAAATACATTTCTTTTCTTTATAAGTTACCCAACTCTTTGTTGTAGCAAAATCAGACTAAAATGTTCACATTTTCCCATATATTCTAATTAAAGTTCTTTATGTTTTAAAGGCATACATCATGAGATGTTTCCTAAACACTTCCTTCAAAAGAGAGTTTCTTCGACTTTTAGCTCCTAGAGCACTTATTTGACACTTATGGTGCAAATTTGTTTAACAAAATATCTTAATCTCCACTAGCATATAAAATGCTCACTAAGTAATTTCAACCTCAAGTGACTAATGCCTTTGGAATACATAATAGGATAACTGACTTGTTTTGCATTCTGTCTTATAATATAAAGATGTACATTTTACCTTTTTACAAGATTGTCACCCATAAAGAATATCTACTGCATATTACATCAAGGGAGTGGAAAGCTAAGGTAAAAGAATTGAAATGTGTCATGTACATGTTTCAGCTCTGCACAGTGCATGTAATCATTACAAACCAGAAACATATACTAGTAAAAACATAATTGAAAAAAACTTTATAGTCACTGGTACATTATGCTACTAAGAGCTGGTACTCAATAGATGATCATGACAACTAAGATAAATGGAATGCTCATTATCACTACAGTGATGCCCTAGTGTTCCTTGTTAATTATTTCCAGGCAGCACAATCAGTACCAGAAACAACAAGTAGCAAGGAAACTATTTTGGGTGAGAAGAATAGAAAGTCACAAGGCAATTGACATCAACAAGTTCTAGCTTATGCATCTAGTATCAAATAAATAAGTACAAGATAAAATTTTCATGTCAAAATACACCAAGTAACAGATTTAATGACTTTCAAAGCAGTCAAGTAGAAAGCATGAGTGTACTTTAAGTGTCCAGTATATAACATTAACTGTTTTTTGTTTACCATGGTACCTTCAACAGGTAAAACCAGAATCAGCAGACAGTAGGTACCAACAGGCCAGCAGGTCCCAGAGAACTTCCCTCCATGAATGAAATTCTCATTATTTTATTGTCTCAAACTTCAGATAGTCACTATCCACACAATGCCATGAGGCACTTGAAATAGATCAATGTGACCAGGGAACTAAATTTTAATTTTATTTTATTTTATTTGAATTAATTTTAAACTTAAATATCTACACATAGTTAGGGGCAAAAAATAGACATTTCTCATTTATTCAAGCTCAACCATAAAACCCAGAAGCAACAAAGTAATGTCTTTAAAGAGTTGAAGAGAGAAGCCAGAATGGGGTGTCCAGAAAAAGTAAATTTCAAGAATGTGATAAAATAGAACGAGCTACAAATAAAAACAGATCATACCAAGACAGCTTACTAAATGAAACTCAAAAACAGATGCTTCAAAAATTTAAATTGGGGCCCAGATAGCCCAGTGGACTAAATCTCTTGCTTAGGCAGGTGTAGGGACCAGGGTTTGATCTTCGGTGTGCCTCATCAGTCCCAATTTCCGGGGTGTGTTGAGACAGTGTATGAGACTGGGCATGGTGGTTGTATTAGTTACTTTTTACTCGTTGCTGGGACAAATACCCAACACTCAAAATGAAGGAAGGAAAGGTTTATTTAGCTCACAGTTTGTGGAGGTTTCAGTCCATATTCGGCTGGCCCAAGGCTGAGTGAAACAGAGCAGAGAGCAACAAGTTCATGGCGGAGGAACAGCAACAAAATGGCAGCAGAGGTAGCCAATCAACACAGCAGCAGAGCAACAGCAACAGCTAAGAGCTCTAGTCTGTCTCTCTGTCTCCCTTTATATTACATTCAGGCTCTCCGCCTTAGCTCCCGCCCTAGGCTACACCTATAATCCCAGAAGTACTTCCACCCATAATCCCATCAGTACTAAAACCTATAATCCCAGGGATCATGGATCAAGTCTCAAACTTTAGAAGTCCCCACCCAATGACTACATGAGGCTTTGGGGGGACAACTAGACATAAACCATAACAGTGGTACAGGCCTGTAATCCCGGCACTTGGGAGGCTGCAAACAGGAGGATCAGTACGAGTTCACTCTGTGTAGTGACACTCTGTAGACTCTACTGCATATATTAAAAAATAATCCCAGAGAATACAGAAAAGACTGAAATCCAACATACTGGTAATCATGCATACTGACACAAACACTTTTTAAAGCTGTTAATTATCCTAGTGCTCTATAACTTGTACCATTAAAAAGAAGTGGATTGTTTCTTCAATCATAGTTGAGTAACAGGAACCATGTTTATCTTGCTGCATTAACTGAACAAAATACGAGGAAAATACATGAAACATATTACAATAAGCAAATTAGAAGAATAGTTCCTGGGAGAAAGAGAAAATGAAAGTCTTATCCTTGTTTACCACATGCACTTTCCATACAGGGAAGGGTATAAACTGAGTGGTGTCTCTGAGTTGAAAAGATAAAGTTGAGAATTCCAGAAGGCTAGCATGGCTAAAACTCCAAGAACTTAGATAGATAGGATTTGTAGAAAGGATCATAAGATAAGCTACTACAATTAAACTATATGGATCCAAGAAGAGAGAAGATACTGCAAAATGCACATAGAAGACTCCTGTATTGGGAAGTATTAGTGGGACCTCTGGAGGGTGATTTCATTGTCACCCAGCTGCAGTTGAGTCCACACCATGGAGTACCCCACAGGTCAACAGACTGCTCACCAGCACATAAAGAATGAAGAAGCATTTTGGAATGAAGATGAATATTCCCTTCTTCATGAAGTACTTCTCTAAACATTATTTACTGAGAAGCTTAACAGTGCCCCAGATGGTAAAGAGTCATGCTTAAAGAACTCAGATTCAATAACACAGAAAAGAGCAAAGGACTTCAAATTTGGAAATGTGAGGGCATCAAACTAGTAACTGGTGCAAGCAAAATCCTTAATGTTTCAGTCTCTTGATTTCCACCTCTGTCTGCAAAGATTCAGCTTACTGGTTCACCAATTGAAAGAAATATCTCAGCCTGATATAAAAAAAATTAAAATATAACCAATGAATACGAGTTCAATTTGCTTTCAATTTCATTAGTAAAAGGTTAGATTTTCATTCCTCTTTTTCCAAGCTTAATAACTAGGTTTATAGATATCCATGCTATCTAGATATGCTTTCATTATAGTCACAGAACTGTTTACTTATAATTATGTAAATCTATACATACTTAATCTTATTATTTATCATTGAACCAGAAATCAAAGAAACAATTCAGTACATATTTTTATCCATCAAATTGACAAAATCAGCTAGCATTCAGTACTAGCAAGGATGTGAAAAAAGAAGATAAAATTTGAGGTGGATTTAAGGAAATGAGCATGGCATGAAATAATCTCTTTTCCTTTTCATATATTTGTATTGTTTTCACAATTATAATAAACATTAATTTTTAATATATTTTGAATATATTTTTAAATGGTTAAATTATACAGTCAGTGGTTACTTATTTTTAGATTCATAGATTTTCAAATCACATTTTCATTCCTACATAGTAAAATTAGAAAAATAATACAAAACTAGTTGGAAGAGCAAAACTAATTTAAACACCTCTTTTCTGAATGAAAAATAAATTTAATTTGTAGCTGATTTGTATATACCCAGTACTTAAACTCTAGAAAAATAATTTGTACTCTACTAAATATTATATTTAAGAAAACTTAACTCTACAGGGTATTCTCTGTCTTCTCTCATAGAGTACAAATAGACCAGTGAGTACCAATCAAGTGAGGTTAGTGCTAACGATATTTGTTAACAATAACTGGTCCACCTTAAAGATGGCTGCTTCCACCAGCTCTTTCCCCTCCTCTCAATCCCAACTTCCTGAATTTGATAAAGGAAAGCAAAACTTCCTCAGAAATGCATCTTCATTTTTTGCTCTGATGAAACATTATCTTATTAGTGAAAAATAAGGAAAGTAAAACTAGGTCCACTTTGGAGGCAAGCTTTCACTTCTGGGCTTTTAGTGCAACAGTTTCTACATCCCCCTTCTATAGTTACTCCTATTTCTCCAATAAGCAGATAAAGCTACTTTCTCAGAGAATAATCACTCTAATCCCATATTGTCATGTCATTGACATTTATCATCAGGCCACCTTTTGGTGCAACAGTTTCTACATCCCCCTTCTATAGTTACTCCTACTTCTCCAATAAGCAGATAAAGCTACTTTCTCAGAGAACAATCACTCTAGTCCCATATTGTCATGTCATTGACATTTATCATCAGGCCACATGGGCCTGCTCTTAGGTTCACTTTTAGTTGTCAAATTTAGGAAATAATAAATTTCCTTACCCTGTAAAATATGTGAAGCTAAATCTATAAGACAATTCAATGGAAAATACTCAGATTAAAGAGCTCCGAAGAAGAGACCTCAGTGTGAACATGTTCTCCAGGTATATTGCTAGGATAAAGAAAGGTCCATTCCACAGGATTTATTATGGTTTCCATGGAAATAACTCCTATTTTCCAATCCACTCTTAATTCAGTTCGATTGGTTGAAGTCTTACATGACTTTTTACGAGCAGAGGTAGGTGGGCCAGAAGATCTGTCCAAGCCGAGTGTGTGGTTCATAATCTACAGCTCCTAAACCTCTGCTGAGTCATGGAACTACCATAAGAAACACAAAAATCTCAGGAAACTACAGTAAGAAATTGTTCCGCTTCAAATTTTAAAATATTTTGACCAATTATATCTTAAATTTCAAGTGTATATAGAGCTGTCATTGTTACTGACATCTGAATTTGATTTTAGTGTGTGATTTTATTCATTAACAGATATTAAAAGTACGAGTAGACTTTCAAAACTACTCAGTCACTACTTTAAGAACATTTGGCATTACTGGAACTGGCTCTCATTGTGTCATTTCTCAACACAGTGCTTCTTGGAAGTGAAGATATCCAGTTTTTACTTCACCTTCTGGGATGCAGTGGTGATGAAGGAAAGGAAAGAAAAAGAGAAGGCTGAAGATTATTTTTTCCAATTACACATTTATACATTGCAAAACTTGATGCCAAGTACACAATCTAATTTTTATTTCATGGTTTGGTTGAAAAGGAGAATTCAAATCAATTTAGCTGAACATGATTTATAAAGCTCACTATTTATATATCAATATAAAAGAGTTTTTTAAAGTAATGTGTTCATTCATTCTTCCAAATCCAGATAAATGACAAAAAACACTTGACAGTGTTGTACTGAGAACAATCACCCAGTCAACTTGTGCTGCCACCTACACTAAATTCTTTCCTCAAAATGCATCTTTGACAAAAGGAAAAACAATAGACACTAAAGCACATAGCTAAGTCATTATGTCATATGCAGAGATTTTATTTGGTTCTAAAAATAATAGTTGATTATACTATTATGACAATAAAATTTTCCTAATAAGAATTACAACCATTAATTTTAATTGAACTTCTATTCATTTTTAATTAGCCCTGCTTCCAATGACTTAAATGAAGTAAAACACAAAATAAATTTAAGTTAGACCTTGAATCTAAATTTCCAAGCAGGTTTACTGAGAAGTGCATGACTAACAAGGCTACAATTAAATTTTTTCATTCCTGAAAGAGAATGAGAGTACCTGAAAAAATAAGGTAAATTTTATCTAAATCTTATAAGCATGAGATAATGATGACACTAGTAGCTATAAAATGTCCTTTATTGTATGAACATGATATAACATGAATTTAGATCACAAGAACACCCATATCTATGAGATGTTTATGACCAGACATAACCCTGTATCAAGGTGCTTGTATACTGATAAATGATCAGTCAAAATTGTTAATTGACACATAACCTGTATCAGTTTCTCAAAATTTTTGACTCTCAGCTTTCTCAGCCATAAAAATAATAATAGGTATTTTCTAGAATTGTTTGGAGGGTTAATATAACTATGTATGCATATTTATGTATGCATATGCCTACAATAAAACAAAATAAAAGAAAGACATACATATAGTTATTATAGTTAATGAAGGATACAGTACATATTATCACTGTCAAAATAAAATATATACACATGTATACACAAATACATGTGTGTACCCAAATATGTATTTGCAACACACAATAATGGCACATGGGGAAAAATATCTGTTCTGCCAAAAGTAGGTAACAGGTCACAAAGAGGACGCAGAGGGCAGTCCTTGAAAGCAAAAAGAAATCAGAAATCTATCACGTGGCCATGATGGAAGACTGATTTATTCTGAAGGAACAGCATGTGCAGATACATGCTGATTCAGTTACTTTCCTCTCATTGCTGGGACAAAATATCCAATACCCAAAATTAAGGAAGGAGAGGTTTATTGAGCTCACAATTAGTGGAGGTTTCAGTCCACACTTGGTTGACTCCAAAGCAGAGAGGCACATGAGAGAGGGCAGCAGTTCATGGGAACAGAAAAGAGCAGAGAGCAAAATAGAGGAGCAGCATTTGCAGCAGCTAGCAAGCCCCTCTCCTTTCCCCACACTGTATTCAGGCTATCCAACCCAGGGTGGTATAGCACCCTAGGTTGGATAATTCCAGCATCCTATCATACATTAATCTCAAACTCTAGAAGCCTGCCCCAATGATTGCATGAGGTTTTGGGGGGATAACTAGACATAAACTATAACACATGGAGATGTGAAACAGCATGGTGGAATCATAGGAAGCAAGTTGCTGGGTGTCATAAAAGAAAAAGGAGTTTAGATTTAGAAAACAAATATAAATACTGTAGACATTGCTATGGAACTTGAAATAGGTGAACTAGATTTAAAAAAAAGAAAGCTTACATTGTTTCTATTCTCACAAACATTGCAGTCTAGAAAAAATGATGAATATAAATACTGTGAAAGAGAAAGAACTTTTTTTCAATGGGAAGGAAACATGTGGGATGAAGTCCAGGACATAAGAAAGAAGAGAAAAAGACATGCTAATGTATATATGAAGACAGCTTACAGTTTCTGCTGGTCTTTTGAAAAGGGCACTTAATGCTCACAAGTTTTTCTTCTGTTTTGTGTTTTATGATGTCTTATAAGTTTTTGTTATTATAGTTTTATTTCACTTAACCAGTTTTTCAGGTTTATATCTGGTAACCCAAACAACTAATTTGAAATTAACATTATACAATACAGCAAAACACTGTTGATTTCCTATTATTTTGTTTAGTGAAATTTTGTATCATTTCAGAAGTATTTTTTATTATTTTATATTTTAATCCCTTTTCACATAAATATATAGGCCACTTAACAAAGAAACTTAGAGGCCTTTATAGTGTTTGTACTTTAATGCTATTTTATTTGGGAAATACTGTTAAGTCAGCTCTGGTCTAAAGTTTTAAAACATTTCATTAAAACATGAAAGAAAACATAAAAAAAAGATGAACACAGGGGCCAGGCGGGATGGCTCAGTGGTCTAAAGCGCCTGCTTGGGAAAGCTTGAGCGGCTTCAGGGACCACGGTTCAAACGAGAATGGATTAGAAGATCTAAGTCAATTATAATAAAAATGAAAGAAGAAAATAGATTCACAGTATATTGAGATAAAATTAATAAGGCATCATACGTGAGCAGAGGGCAGAGAAAAAGAAAAAGGCTAATCCACTACCACCAGAGTGACCACACTACCAAGCATTTTTATTACTCAAAAGTTAATTCTGGACAAGCAAAGGTGCAGCCTTTCAGCCTGACTCCATACCCCACCCTGAGCTCCACCATATACCTCATCACATCAGGGGTAACAGGATATATACATCAGTGTGTAGCTGCAAACTAATAATTTCAACTATATAAAGGAAACTCTGTGAATATGTGCACTTAAAATGACACTCTAGCTGGTTGTAGGAAGGAATGCCTGTAATCCTAATACTCTGACAAGCTGACACAGGAGGATCAGAAATTTGAGCCCAACCTGAGCAATTTAGCAAGATGTCATCTCACAACAACAAAAAAAATTTTAAACCACAGGTGGGACATAATTGAGTGCAAAAAACCCTAAGCTCGATCGCCACTACCATCAGAAGGAAACAGAGAATGAGAGAGGGAATGGAACAGACAGAAGGGAGGAAAAGGACAGCACAGGGCAGGGGAAAGAAGGAAAAGGGAGGAAAAAGACTCTGGAACCTGTATGCTATTTCAACGTCGAAAACAAACCATTGAATCAACTCCATTTCACACGTAACCCAACTCAAATTAGTAATAAATGACACAGGTTGAATAGATACCTTCTTTGTATACATATTTAGAGCTATAGCATTCCTTACAACTCACGTGCCTTAGCAAGTATGTGATCTTTAAAATTCCAATATGAAATTTAAAAAGTAAAATATAGTATGTTCCATCCCTTTCATCAAATTTGTTTTTTAAAAAAGGACAAAATAGAAATTTTAAATTCTTTTTTTCATTCAAACTATGTAATAAGTAAAATAACACATGAATATTTTTATCTGTAAAGCATTCAATATAGTGAGACATACTTATTAAGCTACATTTATTTTAGACAATTTATAAATGTATTTAATGTGATTACTGTCTTTGTGTCATCCACCAATTCAGAGGACATTGGCCTGACAGTTTGGTGACCTGAGGCTGATATGATTGCAAGGTGTCCAGCGGAGAGGTTCCACTGTAAAAGTCTGTCTGCAGAATCAACAAAAAAAAAAAAAAAAAAAAAAAAAAAGGAAGGGAAAGAATGTGCAGAAACTAGGATTTGGGATCAAGATAAGAAGTAATGCAATCACCAACAAATGCCCTAGTCTAGGCTCTGTGAACATTTTGATCTTAAGAACCTCTTAAAATCTTAAAATTTATTGAATGTTTCAGAGCTTTGATTTATGTACCTTGAATCCATTGATACTTTTGTCTTAAATATGAAAATTTCAAAAATATTTATGAATTCATTTAAAAATAATAGGCCCATACAAGCTATCATAGTTAATGCATTTTTTAAAAAATCAACTATGCATTCTTCAAAAAATAGCAAGAATATTATTTTACATTTCTGTAAATCTTTTGACTGTCTTATCAAGACAACCAAATTCTCCTCTATTTCCATTCCATCAGTTTCTACATCACACATTATGTAACCTCTGTACACTGAGAAAAGAGATATCTCAAGGTAAATATTGACTTCACATTATTAAGAAAATAGTTTTAACTTCATAGATTCCCTTCATGAGTTCTGTAAGACTCCAATGGGACACAACATCAAATTTTGAAAATAGTGAGTTAGAGAAATGTATTTTAAAAGGTGAAGGTGACTTTTCAGGGGTGCATTAAAAACACAGTCCATAAACAGGGTTGCTTAGCTTATAAATCAATGAATTCTGGGCTATAGCAGAACTGGCACGGTAATGGTGCTAGTGCTGTAAAGACAATTTCCACCATCCTATTTCCAAATGTAAATATAAAGCCAATTCTATGGAATTTCCTGGCAGTGGTCATGGAATTGAAAGCATCAGCAATGAAAACCGTCATAAAATAGAAGGTTTTCATTACATGCATAAAATGCATAAAATAGACTATACACAGGAGCCAGCAGTAAAAATATAAGACAATTATATAATGAAGATTAGATCCTACATTCAATTCATTGTAACCATTATGATGAGAAAATAGAAAGCACTGTGGAAGGACAATTTTCTCCCTTGAAGAGCTTTAGAAGTAAAGAAGTTATCAACATAATGAGAATAGTACGAAGATAGTCCTTCCTAGACACACAGTATAAATCAAAAGCCCCTTTGAGTATCATGCAGACTTAAGAGTTCATGAGTATTTTTATCACACTGAAGCAGAATGACTGACTAACCTCTCTGCACTCTTCTACTTTATGAGCAACGGTTACTGTAAATTTCTCCATGTATAGTTATTCTTTATTTCTCCTCTTGATCCTTCAGTTCTCAAAGGCTTTTTGTTCTAGTTCCAATCTGAATCTTTTCCCAGTTTTATCAGTGATGTTCACTTTTTCACACATCTACATGTAAGTGTGTAGTGTGCAATATGAAATAGAATAACATTTCATTAAATTATCTAATTTTTAACTGTAATCTTATACTTCTGTAGTAGCAATGATGGTTATGACTATGCTAAAGAAGAAGGAAACAATGACTTCAAATGAGAAAAAGAACTGATACAAGCACTGACACATTACCTTGAGGGAAAAAACTTTCAAACTATCATGATACTTTATGTTCTGCTTGTATCACCAACCACCCACTTGTTCTCTCTCACTGTATAAGCCCTGATGGGGGAGAAAAAAAATAATGATAAAGTAAAACTAATCCTGGATGAATATACATAAAACACCTAGTAAAGATACCAAAGGAGAAGCAAGATGATAAGCAAAGTATTTAGTGTTAGGGGGAAAAAGAGGATGTCAAGGAATAGAATTTAATTCTTGCATAATACAGCCAGTTAAAGCCTTCTAAATCAACCAAGGGCAGTAGCTAAGCAACACGTTTTTTTTCACTGTTCTCTAAAGGGGGCTGCCAAGCATCAGTAGCCTCATTTCTCACTGAAAGCTTTGACAAGTTCCCACTGTATTTTGTATAATTGTAGCAGAGGCAGGGCCAGATTAGATCTGATTTTCTGTCATACTGGCATTTTTCCCACATAAACTAATGATGCAAAGTTATATTTAACCCCCTCCCTAAATCACCCTCATGCACTTATGGTATGTTCTGATTGCTTTTCATATCTAGAATTGGACAAGTAGCAATTTTTCTGCTATTGAATATGACAAAAGCAAAGGTTTAGTAGGTAGAGTTCTTTTTAACTGATTAGCTACATTATAAATTCAGTTACATATTCCAAAGCTGTCTGCTAGGTCCTTAGTTCATCAAATGTTCTCTCATGAATTGTAAAGATCAAGAAAATCTGGCATATCAACCCTCTTGCCCATACCTACTTTTGCCCTGGATGCCCAACCTTCACATTCAACACTATTCTGGTTCCTCAACTACAAAGAAAATTGATGGCATTCTAGATGTTTTATCTTCAGCAATAAAGCCCCAAATTTATTTGTATGTTACCATAAATTCAGTGGTTCATCTGAGCAGCAATCATACTACTCACTCTTGTTCTATCTCTGTAGTTTGATTTATATTCGCATTTTCTACAAGGAACGAGACTCTTCCTTAATATCAGCTTTGCAGCTGATGCCAAACAATTACCCAAAACTTTAATAACCTGTCCAAGAAAGCAGATCTTATCCACTGGGTTCTGTTTCAAACTGGACATTACTACATTCCATGCTACTGTCAAATACTGAACCAAGGGTGATAGTCATGTTTAAAAAAAAAAAAACAAAAAAAAAAAAACCTCCTGCCACCACTACTCAGGCACCCACAAGATAAGAGAACTTACAAACTGATTCCAAATCAAATTGCTATGAGTTTTCCACTCTCTATTGCAAATTTGTTTGGGCCATACAAGAGTTATTCTTCCTAATGAGATTCTACTTAATTTCCCAATAATTAAGATTTTATCATACCTCTTGGTTGAGCTCTAAGATAGAGCCACAGCAACAACAAACAACCCCTGAGCAGCTAGCAGTCAGTGATTTCATCTCCAAGTCAGCACTCATCAGTGATGTTACTGCCCAAAGGTTACTTTTTACCCTAATCAAATTACTTAAAGCTACTCTACTACTTAGTTTCCTCATCAAGAAAATAATGACTATATCTACCTCATAAAATAAGTATTAAATAAGCATGACCATGTTGTTATTATTTTCTTACTCAGAGATTCAAACTCAAAGTTTTTATCAAGGGGATTCTTTACTTTGGGGATCTCATAGACTACTCAGGCCCTGAGTACAAGAAAATCTTGATTTTTAAACATTTATTTGTCTAGGAAGTTATTAATATAAAAACTTATTAAATCAAGATAGTTTTTCACTGTGACTAGCCAGGTAGTTCTAATTCTAATTCTAATTCCTCTAAGATCTTAATGTTATACATGTGAATGGGTTCGATAAAGGTTGTAATAAACTTAGTGACATAGAGTGTACATAAAAAGCCGTCATTTAGGAGCAGATACCAAATATTATAACCTTCCTATAGCTCAAAAACAAGTTTATCTGATTCCCTGATAAGTAGAAGAGGCAAAATAGGTTTAAAAAAAAATAAATGATTCCCCTTATCTTTCCTCCTTTCCTGCTCACATTATCTTGGAAGTATAATCGAATGACAATAAACATCTTTTTACTTTCCCATCTCATTTCCATCCAACCAGTCAGTTGCAAATCACCATCCCAAAAGTGCTCAGAAGATAATTAGAAATAAAATTGAGCAATGTAGGCTGAATGAGGGCACCAATGCTGAATAATAGTTTGCTTTACCACTATCACTGAGAATATTCAACATGCCTTAGGTTTGGCAGTCACAACCACATAAATATGACAATTAGAAGTATTGCTAATGCTAACAAGGGAGCACTGTGCATTAAAAAAGTGTTTTACTGGTTCCCCTTACAGTGTAACAGAAGTATAAAATCTTAAAGTTGCAAAGAAACCTAAAGCACTACCTGACCCACTTATATAGCCAATATTGCACAAATTGTTTTATGTGTACCACATAACTGTTCTGTTTTATCTTTCATTGTTGAAAGTACCAAAGCCTACAGTATTCCTAGCAAGTGACCACCGTAATAATGTGTGACAGAAAAATGCTGATGTATAAACTCACAAACTCTTACTAAAACTATATATCTTCCAGACCATTCAGATAGCTTAGCAGATTAAAGCACCTGCTTAGGCAGATGCAGGGGCTAGGGTTCGATCCTTGGCATGATGTGCCAATTCCTTCCAGTGGCACACTGAGACAGCAATCAAGACTAGGCATGGTGGCACACTCTTGTAATCCCAGTGCTTGGGAGACTGAAAATAGGAGGATCACTACAAGTCTGATCTGTGTAGTGAGACCCTGTACACCCTGTACTAAATACATTTAAAAACTAAGTATTTTCCATACAGAAAACAATTCTGGTTGTTAAAAATGTCCACTAATGTTGAGTTATAGAGCTATCTATGATGCATCTATAAGTCACAAACACCTGAAGTCATTAAGAGAAAGTGTAAGTACATGACCACTACTTTGATAGTTTTATTTGCACACTTTAGATATGCATAATGATAACATTCATCATAGGGTATTTGTATCTGTACATGATACATTTTGTTTCTTTTTTTTCTTCCTTTCCATTCTACTCTCCTCCCTTTGGTCTCTCTGCCCCTCTTTAATTATAAAATAATTATTTCCATTATTCTACTACTTCCTTTTCTTCTGTTTTCCCTTCCCATCTGAATATTTTCTTCCCATTTCCTATATGGAATACCTATTACACGTTTTGCTCCCCACTTACATTTTCAGTTTCTCACACCAAAGAAATAATTCAGAATTTAAACGTGTTTCTGATTTATTTCACTTAAGAGTATGAGCTCAAGATGCACCCATTTAGCTAGAATGTTTCATGTGTATCATTCTTTGTGGAAGAGTACTACTCTGTTGCATATTTCTTAAGAAGGCCGCATCTTCTTTATTCATTCATCAATTGATGAGCATGGATTGTTTCAAAGATCTAGCTGTTATCAACTGTGTTACAATAACATAGCTGTGAACATCTCTGTGGCATCATGCTTTTAACTCTTCTAGTAAGATATCAAGAAGGAGAATAGCTAAGTCAAAAATAACTTCTAGTTTTAGTTCATTGAAGAACATCCACACTGATTTCCACCAGGGTTAGACCAGTCTACACTCTCACCAACACTGCAAGTGCTCTTTTTTCCTCCACATGTATTTGCTAACTTGTTGACTTCTTGTTAGTAGCCATTCTTTCTGGAGTACGATGAAATCTCAGCGTTGTTTTATTTGTATCTTTTCAACGACCAATAATGGTGAATATTTTTATATATTTACTTGTACTTCATCTGAAAAGCATCTATCAATTTCGAATATCCAGTTTTGGACTGAGTCTTTAAATTTAAGAGTCCGATTTTTTTTTTTTTCTGTTCTCTATATGTTCTAGACATTAGCCTTCTGTCTAAGGAACAACTGACAAAATTTATATTCCTGTTCTATGGATTTCCTCTTCACACTATTTGTGGTTTCTTTTGCTATATAAAAGCTTTTTAATAAGATGAGGTGCCAGTTATAAATTGTTTGTGATATTTCCTGGGCAATCACGGTTTTGTTCAGAAAATCTTTGCCTGCATCAAAGTTTCCAAAAGTTTTACCTGTTCTATATTCTATTTTTTTTTTTCTTTTTTTTTTGTCTTTTTGAGACAGGGTCTCGCTATGCAGTTGAGGCTGGTCCTGAGCTCACTTTTGTAGCCCAGGCTGGTCTCGAACTCGCACCAATCCTCCTGCCTCAGCCTCCCGAGTGCTGGGATTACAGGTGTGATAGCAGTTTTCATATTTATGTTTTAACATTTACATCTTTGACCAATTTCAATTCAGTTTAGGGGATGATGAGAGATATGGGTCTAGCTTTAATCTTTGGTATATGCACAGTCAGTTTTCCAAGTACTATTTATCTTTCTTCCAATGAGTGTGTTTGGCTCCCTTGCCAAAAAAAAAAAGTGTTTGGAGGCTTTTCTGTATCTATCAATCTTTTCCACAAATGTCAGGTCTGGTTTTTTGTTTATTTTTGCTTAGGTGGTTGTTTGGGTTTTTCCTAGTACCATGGCTTTTTGTCACAGTAGTCACAGTAGCTTTGTATTATAATTTCAAGACAGGAATTGTGGTGCCTCCGCCTGGCCTTTATTACACAGAATTGCTTTTCCTAGGCTGGGCATGGTGGCACACCCCTGTAATCACAGTGTTTGGGAAGCTGAAAACAGGAGAATCACTATGAGTCCAATCTACGTAGTAAGACCATGTAGACCCTGTACTAAATGCATTTTTTAAAAAGAAGAATTGTTTTTCCTATTCTAGGTCTCTTGTAGTTCCAAATAAATTTTAGAACTGTTTTCCCTAATGCTCTGAGATATATTATGGGCATTTGATTGAGGCTGTATGAAATCTGTATTAAAATTTTGGAAGTATTATGATTTTCATTTTATTGATTATTCCTATCCGAGAACAGGGACTATCTTTCCACCATCTTTTCTTTAATTTAATTTTTTGTTACTTTTAATAAGAAATAACAATTGGACATTTTCAAAACACATTAGTAGTACTTTCCCAATATTTGATACAATACACATTGTTGTCTTCCTAGTAGTTATACAGAGCACAGGGTGTAGATGTGATAATTTTTCTAGTTATTGGTACAAAACAATTTCTTCTCTTTGACCTAAGAGAAAGTTGTATACATAAGCCAATTGTCCATAATTGCAGTGGATTATTGGCAAAACTGGCAATATTGGAAGCTATTAATTTAAGCCTTTTGCAGCTCAGCATACTAATCTAGCTTTACGTTCTATGCCTCATGGTTAAAATTTTCTGTTGGGTGGTTAAGGACAAGTTAAAGTAAGACCTATATAACAAAACATGTAACTTTTGTATCAAGGTCAGTCAAATCCCTTCAGGATTTACTTTGAAACCATGTACAGTGCTTTGTAGAACTGTTGCCAGTGTCAGCCATTTGGATGGGCATTGCTTGACCAGTTTGCTCTCTGTGAAAGCCTGACAGAATGTTTTTTCTCTAGGTGACTCTCCTTAGGCACACTGTATGTCTTCAATCCCTTCCTCTACAACGAAGTGACTGCAAGCAAAAAACATAATAAGAAACATGGCAGGAACAAAACCATGCACAGGATGAATTAGATAATGGTCCTATGAACCTCCAAAGGATTTATCACACTGAGGATAGCAATGTATAACACTAAAATTATGCTTGGAATGCCTATCATTCTGGTCTTTTAAATGTGTACTGCTGCTAATGCAATTTCAGTTGCTGCTATACTCTCTCAAGTAAATGGTTGGTTTACAAAAAAAAACAAAAAAAGGGTATTAAATGAGAGTAAGAGACTAGGAAAAATACCATATGATTGACAGACTACAATTTTGTATATGCTTAGATTTCTAGAGGTCTGTGTAAGAATGTGTAACTGCTTTTATCCCATTCTATAGAGATTTACTAGAATATCAATGATCAATGGAAAATACCGATTTCTTTTTTTTTAATTTTATTTATTTTATTATTATTTTTTCTTGTTTCAGAACTTTTGTTTGCTTATTCATTTTTATGGCTGGCTCAGCCTGCCCTGAGGGCAGGGCTGGCGCAGCATGTGGTGCCGGGGATCGAACCGCAGTCCCTGCAGCTGCCTAAACTTTCCAAAGCAGGCGCTTTAGACCACTGAGCCATCCTGCCAGGCCCGAAAATACCGATTTCAAGTTAAATCTAAGATATTCAATACTCAGAAAGAGTGATGTTAAACTGAAGTACCTGTGTTATAGAGTAAGGATAGGTAAGCTTTTCTTCTGGAGGGTTAAGAATATAAGTTTTCAGACCAAAAATTAGACAAAAAGAAGGGTTATAAGGATTGCCAATATTTTGGCCCTAGCCCTTCCAGGTTAGTGAGGACTCAGGATATAAGAGAACCTATGCTGTAACATCCTATAATTCAGTGGTTTCCCAAATTTTCTATTCTTTCAACTTTCTGACATCCTCTTCCTTTTAAGATTACTGTAGTTTTCAGGATAAAGATCTTTCATGTTCTTCACTAGACTGATTTCTAGGTATTTCTTGGGGTGGAGGAGATGTTACTTTGAAAGGTGTTATTTTCCTAATTTTTCTCTCAATGGTTTTGTTATTTGTCTACAGAAATGCTATTCATTTTTGAGTGTCAACATTGTATCTAGCTATACTACTGTATTTGCTTATTAGAAGGTTTGAGAGCATTTTGAGGGTCTTCTATGTAGGTACAGTGTCATCCACAAATAATAATAATTTAACTTTTTCCTGGCTTATTGATATTCCTTTTATTTATTTCTCTTGTATAGTTGCTCTGGCTAATGCTTCCAGAACTATGTTGAATAAGAGTGGTGATAGTGTACATAATTGTCTTGTTCCTGGTTTAACGTAAAAATTTTCACCTTTTATCCTTTTAGTATGATGTTAGCTTTTGGGTTGTCATAGATATTATCAAATTGAGATAAAGTCCATCCTGCTCTAAGTTTCTATAGGATTTTTATTATGAATGGGTGTTGGACTTGGTCAAATGCTTTCCCTGTAGCTATTGAAATGATCATATGGTTTTTGTTCTTGGCTCTATTAATATGGTATATTACATTTATTACTGTATTGTATTGTATTGTATTGTATTGTATTGTATTGTATTGTAGGGAAGGGTCTACAGGGTGTTCAGGCTTTCACTACTAGTTCGGCCTATTTACAGCCTCCCAAGAGCTGGGATTATAGGCATATGCCACCATACCCAGTCTCAATTGTCATCTCAGCAAGCCCTTGGGATGGAGGTGGCACAGCAGGCCCAAAATTGAACCCAGCCCATGCATCTGCTTTGTAGGCACTTTAATATGCTGAGCTATTCAGATGGACCTAGTGATTTGTATATGTTGAATAATCCCTGAATCACTGGGAGGAATCTTACTTGGTCATGGGGTAGAATCTTCTTGATGATTTGCTGCATTCTGTTTGCCAGTATCTCAAGGATTTTGGTATTTATGTTCAGTAAGGGGATTGGGCTATATTTTGGTTTTTCAGTTGGATTCTTCCCTCGTTCTATATCATGCTAATGCTTGATTCCATGAATGAATTTGGGAGTTCTGTTTCACTTTTAGTTTCATTAAAGTATTTGAGAAGTAGTGGCATTATATCTCCTCAAAATGTCTGTGGAATTTGGCAGTGAATCCATCAGTGCTTGAGCTTTTCTTTATTGGTAAGTTTTTAATTATACCTTCAATTTCATTGCTGGATATTGGTTTATTTGGAATTTTTATATCGTCTTGTTTAAGCTTTGCTTCTTTTAAATCTTTTTTAGGGAAGAGTCTACTGAGTGTTCATGGTCTCACTACCAGATCGGACTCATAGTGATCTGCCTGTTTACAGCCTCCCAAGAGCTGGGATTATAGGCTCCTGCCACCAGGCTCAGTCTCAATTGTTGCCTCAGCATGCCCTAGGGGTGGGTCTGACACAGCAGGCCTGGGGATCAAACCCCTAGCCCCTGTGCCTGCTTGCAGGTGCTTTAATGTGCTAAGCTTTTGGGTAGGCCCTAAGCTTTTTTTTTTTTTGTCTTTTGAGACAGGGTCTCGCTCTGTAGTTCAGGCTGTCCTTGAGCTCACTTTTATAGCCCAGACTGGTCTCAAAATCACCAGTCCTCTAGCCTCAGCCTCTCAACTGCTAGAATTACAGGCATGAGCCCCCCATACCTGGCTTACCCTTTTATAATTTATATGTGTCTAGAGATCTACTAATTTCTTCTTTGTTTTCCATTGTATTGGAATACTGGTTCTTAAAATAAGTATTGATCTTCTTGGTTTCTGCAACATGAATTGTGATTTGACCCTTTACATTCCTAATTGCATATTGTTGAATCTTTTGTTTCCTTTTTTCAAAAGAATTTGATAGGTTCTGGCTCTAGTATGAATTGGTGCATCGTTATCGTGGTCATCTAATATGGCTGAAGCCCTTAAAAAAACAGCTTATCTTCCCAAAGACCACCTCCTTCTTCTTCTCCAACTCAGCCCAGGGTGCAATTTCCTTCCACCACCCCTGTCCTGCTGCCTCAGAGAAGGCCCCAATCAGCTCCTCAGGTAAATGTAAACATCCTCCTCAAACCCCACCCCTGGTAAAAGGCCATAAAAGCCTCAGTCTCCCTTTGTTCCAATTCAGAGAATTCCTTATCTTCCCCGAATTCTCTCTGTGTCCTCCAAAAGAATAAAGCACCTTTCCCTTTTTCCTTCTGCCTGTTTCTCTGCTGCAACACCATGGAAAACCTACCAGAATTGATAAAGTTGGCTAAAGATTTGTCAATTTTTAAAAATGTTTCCAGGAGCCAACTCTTAAGTTCACAAATTCTTTATATTGTTTGCTTAGTCCCTATTTTATTAATTTCTGCTTTGATCTTTATAATGTAGAGAAAGGAAATTAGCACTTCAAGAAGCAGAGAGCAATAAACAAAGCCCAGGGACAGTTGTAGTCTGTTACTTGGGAATTCTGGGAAGCTGGGATTCCAGGAGGCACATAACAGCTTATCCTGATGGCTCCTTGTTGTCTCCTCTCTTGCTTGGGATGTTAATGGCTGTCTCCTCCCCTGCTTGGAATGTTTTTAATTAGTATTTGTGTGAACTTAGTAATAGGGAAAAGGTGGAAGTCAGTGGAGAATGCAGTCCTCATGTGACCATGTTCACTAACCCAAAATAAAGCTGAGATGCTTCGGGAGTTCTAGGCTCACTTCGAGAGAGACAAGTCTCAGTGAGACCACTGAGCTAAATTCATCGGGTCTTCTCGTCATTTCTTTCGGCACTGACTCAAAACATTACAACATTATAACTTCTCCCCTCACATATATTTGGAGCTTGACTTGCTCTTCTGTTTCTATAGAGATTCAGCATTAGGTTGTTTATTTGAACTCATTGTGTTTTCCTTTTTTTGCTTGAATCTTTTAAAAAAAATTTTAACAATGGTTATATTACATATTTTCATCATCAGATCAGTTTAGATTAATAGATATAGGTATATAAGATTGATCAAACAATTAAACATTAAAACTTTCAATAAACATTACTTTTTTTTTTTTTTTTTCTTATGTGAGAAGTCAGCATCATAGATTTCCCTCACAGTACTGCTTTCTTTGGATCCCATGAGTTTTCATGTTTTACTGGCATTCTTAACGAAAGTTGCTTAATTTCATCTGTGGCCCATTTGTTGTTCAGGACAGTATTATGTAACTTTTATGTGTTCATGAAGTTTTTATAACTTCTTTTGCCATTGATTTCTAATTTATTGTCCTATGGTCTGCTAATATGCATGGCATGATTTCATTTCTTTTACATTTACTTAAGCATGTTCTATGAGCTAGTATGTGGTTTTGTTTGGGAGAATGTCCCATGTGAAGTGAAAAAGAATAGCTTTTCTTTTGTTGTGGGTTAAAACACTCTGTAGACATCTACTAAGTCCAAAAGTTTGCTTCAGTTCTACTATTTCTTTGTTCATTTTTTGTCTAGTTGATATACTTGTGCAATATCATGTTCTCCCATAACAATTTTCAGTGTTTATCAGATTTTCATATGCATTAATATGTGTTTCATATCATTGGGTACATCAGTATATAGTGCACACATTTATGATTATTATCTCTTTCTCTTGGATTGTTCCATTTATACAGACTTAGAGACCTTCTTTGTCTTTCTGAATCTCTTGGCTTGAAATCTATTTTATCTACATATAGAATAACTACCCCTGGTTCCTGTCACATGGAGTATTGTTTTCAATCCCTTAACTTTCAGTCAATGAATTTATTTTTAAATTAAATATTGGATTTTGGTTCTCAATTCAATCTGCCAGTCTGTTACTCTTGATCTGTAAATCAAGACCATTTACCTTGATGGTTGCAACCTATATGTATTGATTAATCCTTGTCCTGTTATTTCCATATTTTTTCCCATTTCTTTACTTAATTGCCTTGCTTAATAGATTCATTCTCTTCAGTTTCATGGAGTTTTAGCCTTGTTATCTCTTCCTATAATGTCTTTAAAAACATTTTGGAGTACTGCTTTGGTAGTCATGAATTTATCCAGACATTCCTTTTCATGGAAATATCTTAGTTCAGTTTTGAAGGATAGTTTTTTCAGATACAGCGATCTGGCCTGGAGGTTTTCTCTATGACTTTACAGACTTCATTCCAAGCTCTTCTTCCTTGACTTAAGTGTTGGTGTTGAGAAACACGCATTTGATTCTGAATGGTTTTCCTTTATAAGTGGTTTTTTTTGTTTTCTACAAAAGCTTTTAATAATGTGTTCTTCTGTTGAATATTTGTAATCTTGAACATTATATGCCTTGGTGCTGATTTTTTTTAAATCATGGCTAATTGGAATTCTATATGTATCACTTAACTGCATGTCAAATTCTTTTTCCATGCTTGGGAAGTTTTCTGATATTCCTTCTGTGAACCACATTTTCATGCATTTGTGTTATCTCCTACATTTCATTGACTCTGCTCAGTGTTACATTATTCTTTGCATCATTTAGCAGCTGTGGGATTGACTTTTTCATGGTCTTTTGGTATTTTTAAGAAATCTTTCTTTTCATCATTGGTAACCACAATCCTGTCTTCTATACCTCGTATTCTGTCTTCACATTAGCTCATTCTGTTGTGTTTACTTGCAGTGGAAGTTTTAATCTCCTGGATATGTTTCAATCTATTTTATGGATTCTATTTCCTATTTTGTAAGTTCATGGTGTCCATTATTTTCCTGTTTCTCTATTTTTTATTTCTCCAAGGTCACTAAGCATACCTTTCATTATAGTCACCATTTCTGTAATTATTTGAGAAATTATTTCTTTTTTTTAAAGAATTTTTTATGTTATTTATTATTTTTATTCTTTTTTTTTTTTTTTTTTTTTTTTTTTTTTTTTTTTTTTTTTTTTTTTTTTTTTTTTTTTTTTTTTTTTTTTTTTTTTTTTTGTCTTTTTGAGACAGGGTCTCTATTTCTGAATCAATTTTTTTCTAGAGCTTTATTCGCTTGTTCTGTTACTTCTGCTATTACCACTTCAGATTATCCAGATGAGTGGTTTTTAAATTATTCCACCTCATTGTCCCTTTGGTTTGTTTTTGGTGAGCTGGAAGTTTATGACTGAATCTTGTTTCCTTGCCTTCTTGTTTTCCTTTTTTTAATACTTAATTATTTTATTTTAAAGAGAAAAGCAATGATACAAAATTTTAAAACTAGATAGTAGGGGAATAACAATGGTTCTTATATCCCTTATTGTTATCTTTAAAGTAGTTGCTCAGATTACAACATATAGACATGAAAAATTGATCAAACAATGTAAGCACAAACATTTCTTTTCAATGAACTAATAGAAATTAGTAGTATAAGTGTCTTAACTATATATATATATATATATATATATATATATATATATATATATATATATTTGCTTTTCCTTTCCCTCTTTTGTCCTTTCTCCCATTCCAGTTCTCTTCCCATTTCACAGTATCTATTGCATGTCAGATATTTTTAATTTTTTTTATGAGAAATAGTGATGAGACTTAATTCCTTGGCTGAAGTTTATAAATTGCTGTGGGAATATAGTCTTGTTGCTAATACTGCTATTTGTCCGAGATCTCTTGCAGATGTAGCTGGCTTTGGGGTTTTAAATCTATTGCAAGATCCTATCTTCAGTTAAACGGGGAAGAGAAGTTGCTATCTATTTGGCCCAGTTCCTGGTTCTTTGGCCTGGCCTACAGCATTGTTTAGGATGTTCAGCCAATCTCAGTCTTAGTATACCATGAAGAAGAGTTGGTTAGAATAGTTATATTGTCTTGGTTAAAGTAGCACAGTCAGTAGTAACAATAGTATCATACACAGCCTAGAAAATGACAAACTATAGCAACTATTAGCTTGGCACTTTTACCCATATAAACTAGTTCTGTGACTATATAACAAAATTTAAAGCAAACCAAAAAATTGAATACAGTAAATATGCCCACAATATGGCAATTTTAATTTTAGGGGAGAAAATTTAAAAGGAGTTAGGAGAAAAAAAAAGAGGAGAAAAAAAAATAGAAGCAAGATTGGAAAAAAATAGAAACAAGGATTATCCAAACTTTGTGAAGTTGATGAATAAGACAAGAGGAAAAGAGAAAATTAGAAATAATAAGAACACAACAACAACAGTGACAAACCTAGAAATAATGTCCATAGTTACATAGAAACAAGAACAAGAAATTAAGAAAAAATAAATAAATAAATAAAAGAATGTACTTTAGGGCACATCCCTGCTCTTACTGGTATACTGAATGGGCAGACAGAGCCCAGATCCATGTTGACTCATTCCAGCCAGCCAACTGTAGCTTTACAATGTGGTAGTGTATATTCCCAGCATGCCTAAATCTTTAATTCTATTGAAGTCCAAGCTGGGCTCAAGGGGGCCAGGGAGATAGCTCAGTGGAACAAATGCTTGCCTGACAAGTGCAAGGTCCTGAATTCAATCCTTGACACCACAAAGATAAATAAATAAATAAATAAATAAATAAATAAATAAATCTGGACTCTGGCTGTGAGGCCTGAATCAAATTTGTTCAGCCTACAATACTCTGTGCTCCTCCTGTCAACTTGAGCTTGATTCCCTGCCAACCGGAACTTGGCTCCTGGACCTCCTGTTAATTTGAATTCTACTCCACCTCACCCTGACACTGAGGGCTGCTAGCTAGAGTCACCTCAAAGCTTCTCTGAGTTCAGGGCTCAGTGTGGCCTTCTCCAAGTTGGCGCTCAGTTACCCCCCATTTCCTGGAGGACATCTAATCCAAATAACTTACCAACCCCTGCAGTCCACAGTATCCAGGGCTCTATTCCTCTAGCATGTTTTCTGTAGAGGTCTCTGAAGTCACCGGTAACACCCATGTATCTGCAGGCTTCAGCTGCATGTCCTACACAGCAAATCAGGGCTCAGGAAAAAAGCACTGCTTGCCACTTCCTTCTGCATAAAGTATCCTCACTCTCCCCTTGGGATTCAATCTTCACTTCACTTACTTGCTGGCCATAGGGACCCACTTCCCTCTTTGTTTTCTTCTTCACGTTGCTATATTCCAGAACCTGGGACCAGCAAGATGGCTCACCGGTCTAAAGCGCCTGGTTAGCCAAGCTTAGGCAACCGCAGTGACTGTGGTCCAATCGTCAGAACCACATGCAGCACCAGCCACAACTCCAGGGCAGTCTGAGCTGGCCATAACATAAAATATATAAAGTTAACAAATAAAAATAAAATATATTCCAGCATGTGGATGCCTATTCTCAGAGAGGTTATTTCTCTGCTGTTTACCATTCTGCCATCTTCCTGGTAGTGTCACTACTTGGATATTTAAAGACAGTTATCAGATCATACATGATTCTTTTCTTCCTTAGAAAAAAAAATCTTCTATTTCTTTGATTCTTTCCAAAACAAAGTTTCAACTTCCTCGAGAATATTAATTTTTTTCTTCTTTGTTGATATATTTTAATGTATAAGACCTCACACTTGTCACATTATTTCAGGCATTTTTTGCAAAGCTTAGAATATATGAAGTAAACTTCTCCAGATGTAGATAACCATCTATGATTAAGTAGGCTTTTGCTATTGTTTTGCAGCTATATCATACTGCACATTCATATGGAGCTTTCAGTTACTCTCATGAATGATGTTCATGTATGATAAAACCATCAGTTCTCCTCTGTCTAAAAAGATACAGTTTTGATCTACATTCACAATTTTACCTTTATTCTATTAAGTTCCACCCTGACAGAACTGTCCATTTCTACAACCCAGCAATATCTTTTTAGCTTCTGATTTCAAAAGCTTCACTGCTTGCATCCTTGCATCACTCAAAGAAACTGAAAATTCTGACTAGCACAGGACCTCAGATGAAACATTATAATAAAATACTATAAACTTTACTATTTTAACATCAAATAATCTACTCAGTCCCTTTCTAGTCTGAGACTTAAAACTTACGATAACTTGAACTTTTCTCCTTGCTGAGACAAATGTTGGATTTTCACAGCAATGACTCCATGTAATGGCTATACAACAAATCTAATGTGATACCCAACACAGGAAGACTTTCTCGTGCAACACTGCATTTCTCTGTCGCCAAATTCTCACTGGGTCTTTAACCACACTAGAGAGTCTATTTATCATTCATTATCAATAAATAGTGAATAATATTTATTTTAAATAGAAGTATGATATTGTCTTTTTGGATAAATCTTTATTCATTCATTCATTCATTTGACTAGTTCTTTACTGTTGTGCACTAAGTTGTTTCCAATTTTTGCACCATGCATGTGCTGAGCAGTCTAGTACATAAACACTTCTGAGGACTTCCGAATGTTTTCTTAAATAAACTAAAGTATGAAAAAAGAAAACAGGACAGACATTAAAAAAAAAAAAAAGCATTTATCTTTTAAGGACAAAACAGTTTTACCACAATGCCAGAAACTGACAAATAATTTCAATTTGTACCATATAAGAATATCCTCACCAACATCTAGTATAATTTCTTTTTACTGTTTGCAAATCCATTAACTAAATACGTGCACCTTTGAAAGCTGTATGAAGAGAGGCCTTCTGTGATAGGGGTTCTTCATTCTTGTTTCTTGAAAATCAATGTATAACATTTTAGTCTCAGAAAATTCACAATTTAGCATCCATGTGTCCTTTTGAAAGGATAGAAAAAGTGTAGTATTTACATATAATGGAGTGCTACCTCACCTTAAGGAAAGACAAACATGAGTCATCTGTAGGACAGTGGATGTGCCCTGATACCATAATGTTGAATGACATCAAATAGACATATGAGCTTACGTATTGTATGGCTTCTTCATATGAGAAGTTCAAATAATGAATAAGCACAAAATAAGAGTAATAACAGGAAGTAGGGAGATAGATCTTTCTCAAATGAGGAAGAAAGCAGAAGGGGAAAAGTGGATGAAGAAAGGAATCAAGATGTATTATGTGGGCTGGGCTCAGTAGAATAAGTGCTTGCCTAAAAAGCACAAGGTCCTGAATTCAATCCCCAGTACCAGAAAAACAAAACAAGACAAGATGTATTATGTACAGAAGGACCGCCTGCTCGGGATGCCCCTCCAGTTCCAACACCCCTCTGGTTCCTCTTTCAGACAGGAGCTTTCTTCCCCCTAATGAATCTATTCTGCTCATTAAAATATGTACTGTATACAGGTACCTACTCCATACAAGGACTAAACATTATGTACTACAAGTATGTATAGATAGATAGATAGATAGATAGATAGATAGATAATCTGGTGCTCAGAAAATTTAAGTCAATTGTATACTTTCAAATTCTAAACTTCCCTCTAGAATTAAATAATTTATTTTAAATTATATTTTCTCTGCCTTATTTAACACTGGACTGTATCTCTGACCTTTAAATAGTGTCTGCTCTATAACACTACTACAAAGTGTAACATTATTATAACAGGTGCTAAAAAAATGAAACTACATTACATGAACAAGAACAATGAGTTTGAATCAATCTATTGGAAAAGTTGTCCTGTAGGAAATAAAACATACATTCTGCTCATCATCATCATAATGAGCAAAATTACTGAGAATAACTGTCACCAACTCGTAAAACGGTCCTTTGAGAAGGCCATCACACCTACCTAGACATGGGCACACCAAAGTCAGAACTGAGCTGCTTCAAATAATATCAAATACTACACTATAGGACTGAACCAGATCACAGCACACTAACCAGCTTACAGATTTGTACACATCCAAGTAACAGCTCAGCATTTCCAAGCACAAGTTGGCAGTAGGCACTAGTAAGCTCTTAGTTCAGTTGCTGGGCACATATGAGACTGACAGCTAGCTTTCTCTTCACCAGTGACCCTAATTCCTAGTTTTAGTTTAAAAACAGTTCCAGAATCTCCAGCCCAAATTACTCTCAGAAGCACAATACGAAAATACCAGTTCCCATTAATTTTAAAAGTAAAATTTATGTGACAAAATAAAATGAGTCAGTTTTTCACAACCTCAAAACCAAATGAGGACCCACACAGTTGTGCCATAGCCCCTTTGGATAAGTCTCAGAAGGCAGGTATATTTGATTGAACTATAAATTATTTATCCAGGAATGAAGACTTAGAAGATAGGTGAAAATAGTCCTCAAAGTGTCTAAATGAATGCTACTATGAAGCAAAAATGTTCAAATCTGCTTTGGGCAATACCAGCAGGAAAAAATGTAAATGGTTGAAGATTCTAGGGAGCCTTTTAACATCAGAATACAATGTTTCCACTACCTTAGTAGTATCAGGCACTGTGCTAGGCACCAGTAAACATGATCTCATTTTTCTTCATTTCAGTAGTAGACTAAGACTTTACATTAAATAATCATATTTATACTGGTAATGAGAGGAAAAACTATAATGATGGGAATGTAAAATATTTTAGATGATTGGCAATATTTATTTCCCTTCATTAACTAAAAGAATGTTATAATTTCCAAGTGAAAAACAGAAAGTTTTCAGGTTACTATTATTTATTTTCATTTGAGGTACTACATTAGATCATAAGAAAACTTCGTAAGACAATTGTAATTTCAAATTTGTTCCTAAATGCTCCTTGATGAATTTAAAGACAATGCTACTGACTGAACTATAAGAGAACTCAGGAAGTTGAAAAAATTTTCAAAAGCTTGTGTGGGGGCTGGGGAGATAGATTAGTGCTCTAAGTCCCTGCATGGCAAGTACAAGGACCCAAGTTCATTCTCTGGTACCACATGTGCTGATCCCAAAACGCCAGTGCTGACCACTGAAACCAGGCATAGTGGCACACGCCTGTAATCCCAGCACTGGGGAGGCTGAGACAGGAGGATCACTGTGGGTCTGAACTGCATAGTGAGACCCTGTACCAAATAAATAGATAGATAGATAGATAGATAGATAGATAGATAGATAGATAAATTTTAAGAATTAAAAAAATTGTTTGGTTTGACTACACTATTGATTGGATCACACTGTAGGCTGAGTTGTCAATTACACTGCCCAATATGGTCACTATGAGCTATAAGTGGCTATTTTAAAACACATTAAATTAGGTTGGTGAGGCAAAGGCATGACTTTTTCATTTTAAGTGATTTAATTTCAATAGCCATAAGTGGTTAGCTGATAGTACATTGGGCAGCATAATTCTAGAAATTAGTGAACAATAATATTTGAAAAATGCAACCTTTTCAGAAGAGCAATAGTGAGAGAGAAAATACAGCTGTCTCTAAGTGATTTTCATTAAACCACTAATTTATAATCTTGAGAAAAGTACTGTAGAAGTCCTACTGTAGTCAAACAAGTAAGCTATGTCCTGTATGCTGGACAGTTTTCAAAAGGGAAAGACTGATGATTTTTATATCTTTATGTTAAATTATTGTCATATATCAAACAACATTCTTCCTTACATTCATAACTTTTAAAAATAAATCCTCAAAGATTTATTAAGTTATGTCTAATAAAATAATATGGAAATTCAAACTCTCACACAGTACTTCATGAAACAGAACAGATAGCACACTATCTTATGGCCAATTAAAGCCATTGGTTGAGTTGACGACACAATTCCAGGATTCTAAAAGGAACAGTCAATCTCAAAACCTCAGAAAGTTATAGGATAGTTGACATTCAGGAAAAAACTATTATGAGGTGGGGATATAGTTCAGTGTGGTACAGCTCTTGCCTACCACACAGAGGCCCTGGATCCTATCACAACATTGGTGAGGGAAGGAAGGAAGGTTGGAAAGAAAGGGAGAGGAAAGAAGGAGGGAAGAAGGGAGAGAAGAAAGGAAAAGGGGAGGGAGGGAGGGAGGGAGGGAGGGAGGGAGAGAGGAGGGAATGAAGGAAGAAAAGTGAGGGAAGAAGGAAGGAAGGAAGGGGAGGGAAGGAGAGAGACTAAATTAGAATTACTATTTATCCATAACTTTTTAAATTACAAAAATCAGCTAAGCATGCCCCAACCCAGTCCATACTTCCTACAACCTTAAATCTTCTAAGGTACCTGAGTTGTCCCAAAGGGGCCCACCGGATCCCCCACCCACCAGAAACCCAGCCAACCCGTCAGGTGCATGTGGGTAGGGACCTCTCAACCTGCCCATGCCCACTGGATAGTTCTCCGCATGGAGTCCAGCAAAAGGTGCTTTTAGGTACTTTTGAAGACCCTAGACCCGGCATCTCCTGTGGAACCCTGCAGCAAAATTTCCTGCAGAGAGGCTCTGTTCACACCCTCCCAGCTAACCCAGGACCTGAACATCTTGCTAGAGGAGCACAGCCAGTTCACTTCCATAAGCAGCAGCAGGCAGAAGCAGCGCACAGCAGCCAGATCCAGCCAACACATCTGGACAAGTTTCAACTTGGTTGATCAGGACCCAAATTTCAGTAAGTGCTAAATACATAACTGCAGCAGAGCTCCACACCAAAAGGCAAAGGACAATGCTATGCGAAAATGACAAAGAGAGGGTGTAAGATGCAATCTCAGGCCCCAAGCCCACCCAGAACAAATGGAGGAGACACTAACATAGAAGAAATTGGGAATCATACAGCTGGAACCTCAAAATTAATAACATCTGAGGTAAAGAAACAAATGCAGACACGTATAGAGGAAATCAGATCAGGAATAACCACTGAACTGAGTTGTCCCAAAGGAAAACTGGGGATCTCAAGACAGAACAGTGACAGTGACTCCCGGGTTCTGTTATGTGCTTGCCCAATTTTACTGTCATTTGTATCTGGTCATTTCAAAGAATTTACAAATTATATTATCTCAAATGAGAAAGAAATGTCTTGTGACCCACAAAATCTTTCCATACAAATATTTTCTGATTATCTCAAAGTGTTTGTTTCTGAGTTTATGGCTGTGCATGAATTATACTTTACAAAAAAGATAATTTTTCTAAATTTTCTGACCTATTCTGTGTTACTAAGTAGTCAGTAGTGTCTAAGATGTACACATTTTTGAAAAATATATGAGGCATTCCCTCAAAGTAAAAGTGACTTTTTATCAATCCATGAGAAAGTGTTTAAATTGAGCACATGGAGTGATCTGAAATTTGTCCAGTATTACAGTTTTTATCCCTGAAAACAATAAATATTCCAGAGCCTTACATGTTAAACTTGAGAATTAATATTTCCTAATAAATCTTTAAATATTTCATCTGAGATGGTTCAGTTTATATTTAACCTATTTCTTTAAAACAACTAGCTCTTCTTGTGAGCGGCCTGAGGTAAACTGTGAAAACGGTTCGTTACTCTCTCAAGCCAGAAAAACCCATAAAATCATGCAAATCAAGTGGCTAATATCTTCACATTCACTTTAAGAACATGTGTGAAACTGCCCAGGCCATCAAGGGTATGCATATCCAAAAGGCCACCAAGTATCTTAAGGATGTCATATTAAAGAACCAATGTGTGCTATTCTGGCATTATAATGGTGGAGTTGGTAGGTGTGCCCAGGCCAAACAGTGGGGCTGGGCACAGGGTTAGTGGCCCAAAAAGAGGGCTGAATTTTTGCTGCACATGCTTGAAAATGCAGAGAGTAATGCTAAACTTAAAATTTTGGATGTAGATTCTCTGGTTATTGAACATTTCCAGGTGAACAAAGCATCCAAGATACGCCGCCGTACTTACAGAGCTCATGGTTGGATTAATCCATACATGAGCTCCCCCTGCCATATTGAGATGATCCTTACTGAAAAGGAATAAATTGTTCCTAAATCAGAGGAGGAGGTTGCACAGAAGAAAAAGATATCCCAGAAGAAACTGAAGAAACAAACTTATGGCACAGGAATAAGTTAAGCATAAAATAAAAGCAAATAAAATTTAGAAATAAAAAATAACACAACTACAAATCCAGTCAGTTCATTTGCAGGGGCCAATTAATATCACATGAGAAAAAAAGCTGGTTGCTGTAATTCTACAGAAACCTTGCAAAGCTGGTAGATAGACTCAGAAAGAAACATTATAATTTAGCAAACACAGGCTGGGCGTGGTAGTGCACGCCTGTAATCCCAGCACTTGGGAGACTGAGGCAGGAGGATCACTGCGAGTTCAAGACCAGCCTGGGCTACAAAAGTGAGGTCAAGGCCAGCCTCAACTGCTTGGCGAGACCCTGTCTCAAAAAGACAAAAAAAAAAAATTTAGCAAACACAGTTAACAATTCATTCGTTCAGTATGAGCTCATACAGTCTCATGAGGCATCTTTTTCAACTATGACAGAGACTACAACTAAGTGTAAAATAAACTGAAATTTAGAGATCTATGAGGCACTATATTACCGTAAAACTAAGACTTTCAAATTAATATTTCAAACGTAATGACAAATAATTGATCACTGAATTAATGATAATTTTGCAAAATTATGTATCAATTCTATTTTAATTAAAATATAGTTAGGTTTTTATAAAGTGATATGATTTATATTTTATTATTTTATAAACTTTATTAAGCTGATTTATAAAAAACAATGTAAAAGTATGTCAAAAGATACAGACATTCTAAATTTTAAATGTACATATACTATGCACTGATGCTTAAAGCATTTCTAATGGAAGATAATTTAAAAACTTCAAATATTGCTGCCATAATGTTTCTTATTTCACATAATAAATATTTAAAAACAATTCCCTGACTTGGGAGATAGCTCAGCAGTTTAAGTGCCTGCCCAGCAAGTGCAAGGACTTGTGTTCAAGCCCCGAACCAGGCATGGTGGTGCATGCTTGTAATCCCAGTACTAGGGAGGCTGAGACAGGAGGATCACTATGAATTGGAACCATATATTGAGACTCTGTATTTTAAAAAGTCCCTAAGAAATGATCTTGTTTATATGAAACAAAAACTAATATAAAAACAAGTTAAGAATTAGGTGGAGCTTGGGAGATAGCTCAGCGGCATAAGTGCCTGCTTGGTAAGCACAAGGTCCTGAGCTCAACCTCTGATACCAAAAAGGAAAAAAAAAAGAATTAGGTGGATACTGAAATTGTGACAAAATCCATCTGGCAGTTATCTAGATCAGTTGTAAAGACATCCAGATAATACTGAAATCTAGTTCAGAGCACTAGCAAAGATTTTGTTTTGTACTGATAAAGAACCTTGTGACTACCTAGGCTTGTGCTAACCTAAAATCACTAAGAAATCAGCATGTGCAGAAACCTTTGATGCCTCTGTAAGCTGTGTCTGAAGCTTCTGTCCCTGATTCCATACCACTCGTCTTTCTAACAGTGCGTCTGCTATTCTGGCTTACACACCTAGGAGACTGAACAGTCAACCTTCCAGAAAGAATGCAAAAGTAAAACATTTGCCTTGCTTAAAACTTTGAAATTTTGATTTTTTTTTTTTTTTTTTTTTTTTTTTTTCGGTACTGGAGATTGAACTCAGGGTCCTGTACTGGCCAGGCAAGCGCTTATTCTACTGATCCCTGGCCTCTAAATTCTACTATTTTTAGGAGAAGAATGTTAAACATGAGCAAAAGGCACAATTCAATGTAAATCATGGTTAATGTTTCTTTTTCTAATGGTGTGGATATTCATAAAGACAAAATCCTACATGCTAAAAATGAGACTCATACCTACTACGTCCTAAAACACAGTTCACACAGTAATCCTTCAAGCCTAAAATAGAGGACTAGAAGGAAAGAGCGAGAGAAAGCTAGAGACAATAAAAATGCCCCCAAGGGAGAGATATCTCCCTCCACCTTCGCATGCAGAAAAACAAGATGTCAAGAAAAGCCATCTCTGAGTTCACATCAGTCCAGGAAGGGAATTAAAGGCTATTTCCAGTAACTAGACTGAAGATGTGATATTGAGCCACTGTGGGTTTATAGTGTCACCAACGCCAACCAGAAGACCTTAGAGAACAAATGAAGAAAATATGATGGGCTCCATGACAGCCATGGATAAGACTGACCTGTCAAGCCAAGAACATCAGGGGCTTAGCCTAAAACACTAACTTCGCCTACTCTCAACTCTAATAGACAAGGAAAAGAGATTCAGATCTTAAATCCAAGACATGTGTTCTTCACACCCAGTGGTCTTGACACTTTTTGGTGAATGAATCTCTTTCTGTAAGATTCAAAGAAAATTCACTGAGCTGTCAACTGTCTTATATGATGTGCTTGTTCAGGTTTTCTGGTGGGAAATGAATACATATAATGCTTCTGTGTATAATCAGGCAAGTTATCTAGTTCTAACTAATCTTTGTTAATCAAAGGATGGCATATGATCTTGAAATAATTTAATTTTTAATAAAACACAATACTCATAAAATCAGTGCTTCTAATACAGTGACAATGAAGAAATGGAGAAAGGTTCTTGCAATATCAGCATCTACTCACAATAAATACCAAGATGTTTCTGCAAACTGATCATCAAGTCAGGCACATATACAACATGTAACAAAGACACAAAAATGGCACAATTACTTATTACAAGGAGCAACAATAGCAAACTGAAAAGTAACTATCTCCTTTTCACTAAACAGACTGAGTACTGAACCATCCAGGAACACCACTGAGCATACAAGGCTGTACTGGAATGAGTACACACAGATCATTATCCACAATATGACACCATGAAGAAAGATGTCCAGTCTGACTACAAAACAATGGTAGGTGGCTTTATGCCATTAACATGAAGATAATCATCAGACTAAGGACATCCCACCAAATCAGTGATTGAAATTTATCCTTTCAAAATACCAGAATCATCCCAAGGGAAGTGGAGGTTCATAAATGTACAAAACCATTAGAACAAGTAGGAAAAAGAAACAAAAAAGAGTTTTAACTTGTATGCATTAACGAAGCACTCAATGTATGTCACTGGGTGCCTGGCAGGATAAAGGGTAGGATGACAGCTGTGGAGGGTTGGCTATGCTAAGGCCAACCTAAGGAGATACAAAAGGAGATGTGAGCAGCTGTGGGTTATTGAGTAAGAGGAAGTAGAAGGCTCTCATAGGGACATGATGGAGAAGTGTGATAGATACAGGGTGATTCAGGAGATTGTGGAGGGCTCTGGAGGGGCTGAAGATTGGACAGTTGAAGGACATTCTGGTGGAGGCCAGAAGAGTGGAAAGGTGTAGAAGGAGGGTGCAAGGGACAGGGAGAAGGCTAGTTGGGGACATAGGATGGTGGTTTATGGGTTTTATGTGGAAGGGTATGTAGACTACAGAGTACATGTGGTGAGCATGCAATAGCCATGTATATATCCATGCATATGTATGTATACTTGTACACAACTGTCTTCTTTTTTGCTAATGTAATATCACAGATGAGTGCTTAATTTTAAATTTACTTTTGATTTATATATAACACCTTACCTTCAAACCACACTATATGCAATATGGGAAACCGCCATTTGCAAGTGGCAAAAATGCAAATTAAGCATATTTGTAGAACTGTCCTATTTTGAATGAAGCAAACTGACTTTCCTCACAAAGTCATGAAATCAGTATTGGAATAATTCAAGTATTTGCAACCAGAAAACCTTATCATCCATTTGTTCCATTAACTATTTTAAGGCCTCAGGGATAGATTACTAAGAGAGAAATCATTAGCATGGCACAGCATTTCTTCTTGAAAACTATAAAAACAAGTGATAGTCTTATTTCCAGAATGATGATTTCTCTTCCCTACTACCCAGAATCCCATCAAACCAGGAATAGGTGGGCACTGAAAAGTGGAAAAACATACATACATACATGCAATTCCTTCCCAATCTCTGCGTTGACATCAGTACAGGGAAGGAATTATAGACTTATAAATTATAGACTTCATAATTTGGGAATTGGGAATTATGTCCCTACACATAACTTGGTCCTTGCTTTCTTTTTTAAAATTATTATTATTATTATTATTATTATTATTATTATTATTATTTTGTTTATTTTTATGACCGGCTCAGCCTGCCCTGGAGGTGGGGCTGGTGCAGCATGCAGTTCCAGGGATCAAACCATGGTCCCTGCAGTTGCCCAAGCCTTCCTAAACATGCACTTTAGACCGCTGAACCATCTTGCTGGATCTCCTCCTTGCTCCTTGCCTTCAAATTGTCCTGCCTTATCTTCTCTCTTTTTTTTTTTTTTTTTTCAGCATATGGTAGTATATTTAAATACCATCAACATTTCAGTAAATATCATATTCCATTAAAATGTGTATAATCTGACTGATCCCCCTTGGAATCATTACATGCTTATTTTAAACTCACAGTCTATACCAAAGTGAGCTCAAGGCCAGCCTGAACTGCATAGTGAGACCCTGTCTCAAAAAGACAAAAATAAAATAAAATAAACTCCCAGCCTATTTGAGGAATAAGGTCAGCTTTCAACTGAAGTCAGACTTCTTACTCTTTGTCTATTCCTGAGAGGGAAATTAAAAGTGAATAGTCATTCTGCATAAGTTTTGTTTTCTCTACTTTGTTTAGTTCATTTAGTAGCACTGATATCTACATTTTTTTCTCTTGTTCACTAGCTCATAAAATAAAGTATACAAACATAATATATTTCTGAGCCTCTGATTTCAGAGGATTTTATTTCCACATCCTTACTTACCTCCGAATTGTTAAGGTGGCATTTGTGAGTTCCTGAAAACCAGCCATCACTTGAGCATTGGTCAATATCCACTTTCTGCAGATTTAAATCAACTTTCATGACACCCCTAAAAATGAAAAAGATAAAAAGGACAAATTGAGACTTTATAATTTCTAACTCTATTCTGTCCTGGAAATCAGCTGGCATGGTTTAAAAAAAAAAAAAAAGAATACACTAAAATTGCCTACTTACATTTAACTAAATTGTACTAAGTGAAGATATATGATAGAACAAAATTAGCAAGTCACACCTTTACATATGTCTCAAAAACTGGGGTTTGTATTGTTCACTGTGTTCAACTCCTCGTATAATACCTGATACATAAGGGCTTAGTACATATTTATTGACTGACTGAAGTCCCAACAATATTGCTTTGGACATGGTAGGAAATTTAACCCCAAAATAATACTTATCTTCAAAACCCTTTATTAAAGAAAATCACAACTGAGCCCTCATCTCTTTTCTTTTAATTTCTATTTTTCTATTGCTGAAGGAAGTTGGGGAGGACAGTACAGAAAGCAAGCTCTTTTTCCTTTTATCCTCCATCACAATAATTTTATGCAACTTTGGATCTTTCATTGTCCCATACCAAGTCAGAGATTTACATCATCTATTGAAATGCTAATTAACATTTTTTACAGCTATTCAAACAAAAAGACTGCATATCACTTATGGATTTGAGGAAATCACTAAGAAAGAGAACTCCCAAATGTACAACCAAATCTAAACTTCCAAGAAAAGTTCAACTTCACACAAAATTCCTCCACTTTCACTATTCGATTTCTTATGCATTCCTAAGATCATGTCTACTTTTGAAACCACCAGCACCACCAGCACCACAGGCACTGATAGCATCATAGGCACCACTAGCACCTCCAGCACCAATGGCACCACAAGCACCACAGGCATCACCAGCACCATGGGCACCTCCAGCACCACAGGCATCACCAGCACCACAGGCAACACTAATAATCCCTCTAGCACAGTGGTTCTCAACCTGTGGGTCGAGACCCCGGCATGTGTCAAATGACCAAAATACAGGGGTTGCCTAAAGCCATCGGAAAATAGATATTTTATTTTATTATTTTATTCCAAATCATAACTGTAGCAAAATTACAGTTTTGAAGTAGCCACCAAAATTATTTTTTGGTTTGGGGTCACCACAACATGAGGACTATATTGTGGGGTCACGGCATTAGAAAGGTTGAGAACCACTGCTCTAGCACCTCCAGCAACATGGCACCTTCAAAATCTCCAGCACCACAAGCACCACAAGCAGCAGCAACAGCAATCTGTCCAATGCTGATTTGTCACACCTAGACCTTATTGAAATAACTATTTCATGCCTGTGACTCTGAATCCAAAAGCTTTATAATGTAGATATTTTACAAACTTAAGATAAGTATAAACACCCCACTAACTACAAAGTATGTTTTCATTTTAAGTTAGACACTCCCAATTTAAACTATTTTCATGATGACATTAGCTAAATACATAAATATATAAATTATGAAAGCAGGCCCAAATTCCTACTTTAGTTGATATGAGCTCACAAAGCTCAACATAATATAAAATAAATTCAAACAAAATTATGACACTAACAAAAAGTAAAATATTAACTTAAAATCAGTGATCTTGCTTTACCAATATTGAATCACCTTTCAAAACAGTAGTGTAGTACTTCTGCCTTACACATCGTATAATCCTTTACTCTCATCTCTTTCTTCCTTTAAATTACTTTGAACAGAAAGGCTTATGTCATCTGTTTTTCACTTGGGGTGAATAAATCACACCATTTTCCTCTGTTTATTGAATCTGTGACAATCTATGGTGCTACCCAGTGCTAACACTTTCCAAATAAATATAGAAAACAAACTGAGATACTAAATGTCCTGTGAGGTTTTAGTTATTCAGATAACCCAGAATGTGCTTAAGCTACCTTATAGTTTAAACATGAAGTATCCTAAAACATCTTATATATTGAAGGCTTATTCTTTTATGTTACCAATGGTCAGAGTAGTGATTGGATTATGAGAAGGCCAACCTCATCCAGTGAATTAATCCATTCATGAGTTCACAACTGTTAGACTCCAGTTAGAGGAAAAATGTCACTAAGGGCAGGACTTTGAAGTGTATGGCCCTGTCTCTTCCTCTGCACTTTTTTCACTTCTCTGCTTCCTGACTGACATAAGCTCCTTTGTCTTACCACATCCTTTCATGGGAATGTTCTGCTTTATTTGAGGCCCTCAGCAGTGGAGCCAATCAAGTGTGGCCTGAAACTGTGAGTCAAAATAAAACTTTCCTCCTCTACTCTAGGTCTGTCAAATATTTTGTCAA
>PVJA010014685.1:0-46911 GCA_004027025.1 Myocastor coypus | reverse complement strand
CTGCCTGTAGGAGGTGCGTTGCTTGTAGGAGGTACGCTGTCTGTAGGAGGTGCGCTGCCTGTAGGAGGCGCGCTGCCTGTAGGAGGTGCACTTGCTATAGGAGGTATGCTACATATAAGAAGTGCTCAGTAAGTATTTATAGGTGCGAAGTTTATTTATTTGCATGCAAAATGATACCTTAAGGCCACAGACTTAAGACCACAGGCTGTGCTTTTCTCTTAAGTGCTATATTAGTTACATTTTGTTGCTAGAACAGTGTAACTGACACACATAATTTCGAGGAGGAGAGATTTCCTTTTGCTCAGTTTCAGTGGCTTCACTTCACATTCGTCCAGCTCGTTGGTAGAAATAGCGCCATGGTGGAAGGACATGGTGGGGAAAAGCTGCTGGAGCCCCAGGGGCCAAGAGGCAGAGAGAGGAAGAGCAGGAGCGAGGCTCCGCCCCTCCAGCTGCTCCTCCACCGGCCTCCCCAGGTAACACCCACTTCAGCTGGGAGCGGATGGATGAGTCGGTGAAGGAGCCCTGGGCTGCGACCCGGCCGCCTCCCGGGAACCCCAGCGCCAACTCATAAGGCTTGTAGGAGGGATTTCAGCCCTAGGTATGGCATTCTTTGAGTTGTAATCAGTACCTGGCCTTTCGCTAGTCTTCAGTAAATGTGTTTCCCCCCAAATCCAGAATGACACATTCACCTGCAGCCGAAGCCCTTGGTGCGCCCAGAGTCAGGGAGAGCAGGCCAAAGTGCTCTCTACCACAAAGCAGCCAACTGGCCTCATGGTCTGAGCCCTAACATTATCATTAGAAAGCCTCCGAGGAAGTGAATATCCAGGCCCAGAGAAGACAAGAAAACTCTGGGAGCGCAGGGTACCTGTCTCACTGCTCCACTCCGCATCAGAGGCCCGAAGCGACAGGGAACAGGACAGGAACAGTTTTGCTGAGGCGAAGCAGGCAGGTGGCCCAAAGTGATCAGAGGGGTGGGCCTCGAGGGCGAGCCTTGGGAAGGCTCAGCAGGGCCACAGCGACAGGATGGCCTAAGCGCAGGGGCTGAGGTGGGCCGTGGAGATGCCAAGGGTGCGGCACCCAGAGCAGCTCTTGCGGGCGGGCTGTGTGCATCAGTGCACGTGCCTCTGCTCCCCTGGTGGCCTGGAACTGCTCCCTCAGGAGGGACATTTAGTGCTCTGCAGTTTAAGCTTTGCAAGTCACTTTAAAAAAAAACAACTGGGAGTGGAATTGGGGGGCAGAGATCCCATTTACTCCAATTGCAATTTCCACTCTCCGGCAGCCCTCCTGATTTGGCAAACAGCTCCTGTGACTTGGTATTCTGCAGAAGCAGGGCACAGAGTGTTATGCAACTTCCCAAGACTCTAATTAAGATCGTTGCTGTTTTGAACCTGCAATATAATCTCAGAAAAAAGCAAACATAAGAGGTTTTCTTTGCACTATGCCCAGGGGGCCATTAAGCACCTCTGCATTCTCACAGTGGGTTACCCTGCCACATTCCTCCTGCGGAGACTCCACTGGGGACAAGGCTGGCTCCCTGCAGGGGTGGCATCCTGCGGAGCACCAGGAGCCTGCAGAGGCCGCCATTATCCTACGCTCCTCCATTCCCCAGGGAGCTCTGCACACAGAGGGGTTCATCCAGCTGTGAGTGCAGGGTGCGGCTGGCCCAGAACACCCTCTCAGGCTCCCCAGAACCCCAGAAGCTGAGCCACCTTCCCTTGCTGGTATCTTGGCATCAGTTAGCTGCCTTTGCTAGGAGGAAAGTTCTCTTTATACAAAGTAGGCTCTGCAAATTCTCTGGCTGACGTTGGTCGCCTTGTGGTTTCAGGATCTAAATGATTGTTATGGTTTGTGTGCAGGTGTGTCCCAAAGCTGCATGCACTTTTACATCAGCCTTTTTCACGTGGCAGAATCTACAGTACGTGGCTGATTCACAGTTCAGCGCTGGGATGAAGGCTGCTGACCGAGGCTGGGTGACTACTGGGTAGGCGCACTGACCGGACGGCGCTGCCCTGATCCCAGCAATCTGGATAAAATCAAAGGAGCGGAAAGAGGCTTATTTCTTCTGTCTTTGCTCTTGTTACCTTTGCTATCTTCTTGGAGCTAGCCGACAGGGACTGAAACCTCTACACATTGTGAGCGAAATAGGCCTTGTCCTGTTTAACCTGAGTGTTGGAAGTTTTGACTCAGCAATGAGAGTAGTAACTAAGGTGCTGATAATCTGCCACACAAGGGTCACGCCCTAAGTAGATGCATCGTCCCACGACGGAGGACATCGAGCCCTTAGACTCCGTGTTCTCACCATCCTGCTTGCCTCTCAGCAACTGCATCAGCGCTGGTCCACGTATCATTCCTGGGATGCTGTATCTATCTATAATTGTCAGCTTAAAAAGAGTAGCTTGATTTTGGCTCAAAGCTTTGGAAAACCAGTTCACAACCAGTAGGCTCTGTGGTGCTGGGCTTCTGGTGAGGTAGCACATCGTGGAAGGAGCAATAGCTGAGCAAAACTGCTCACCTCAGGCCTCACACTAGGGACCCTGAAGCTTTAAAGCTTCAGCCCCTTCCAAAAGGACCAGGCTGGAAACCAGATCTCTAAACACATGAATCTTGAAGTGGCTTTCAAGATTCTTACTGGAGTAGCATACAGCTGAAAGTACTGACGTATCCATTTATATACGCATGGAACAATTACTGAATTCCTGCACTAGGCTAGTAAATTTTAAAGGAAGGAACAAAGGCTTGTCTGTGATATCTGCAATATGAACTAAGGAGAGGACAAAAGGAGGCAGGTTTGAAAATGAAAGCAGCAAAGAATGATCCAAATCAAGCAACACGTTAGAAACAGTGCACATTTTCCCTCAAGGCTAACACGAAGGTGTCACTTAGAGAGTTTATTTCTTGGACTAAGTCAAGGTCCTCACACATGTGACTTATTACTGAATACTCATTATAACACTGGAAGAATCCGGAAGATATTATAAACTATTTCCCACCGACGAGAAATACGAAACGGATGCAAGGATGCACACGAGAACGGTCTCGGCAGCGATGGAGGGGAGAGTCCCGCCATGCCGCGCCAACCCCGGTGCTGCGCTTGGTGAGGCGGTGGCTTGGCAAAATGGAACGCCAAAAGTGGTCGCGTTGTTTCTTCCAATCGTAAAGAGCAGAAGACAAGTAAGAACTCTAGGTAAAACAGATGGATAACATGCATCATGCTCTTCTCACTTTAGGCAATTTACATGGAGAAATACAAGAAATTTGTGGACGTATTTGGCACTCCAACACCAAAAAAGCCAAACCAAACCAAAACAAAACAGAACAAAAACAACAAAAATCAAGAGGATGAATCCAATTAAACAATAGTCATGATGAAAATTTTACTACAAATGAAAACACAGCAAGATACACTGACAGAGAGCTTACAGGAAGGACTTCCGGTCCCGTGGGTCTGATCACAGTTGACGTACTGCTTTCATCTCACTTGAGACAAACAGAAAGCAAAAACATTTAACTGCTCTGAAATTCCATATCTTCTACCTGGCTGCTTTCTAAGGGTGTCCGGAGATCCGTAAAAGTAAGCAAAACTTTTTTGAAATATGTTAACACTTTATGCAAATGTAAGCTCTTTTAATTATTAATGCTCCATATTCAAACCTGATTCGTCTCCACTTTGCATTCCTGGGTCAATTCTAACTTGACTTAGTCTCTGTAGTATAGTTATGGTTGGAATCATAAAATTTTAAATATTTAAATTTTACCTGATTTAATCTAATACTTAAGCCGAATTTCCTCCCGTGTGTTTTAAACCCATTAGTTCTTGCAGTGTCTTTGTTGACTCATGAGAAATATGGGTCCCCCTCTCCCCCCACAGCACCGCTTTATGCATCCGTAAACAGTTCTCCAGTGTCTCCTCGGTGTGCTTCTTCAAGATTGACCATCCTCCAGCTGCTCAGACTTTCCTTACAGGCCCAATTTCCGAGGCTCTTCGTCATGTTTTGTTGCTCTCTTTTGATCCCTCTGCCAAACTCAGCTATGTTTTGAAAAAGTGCGCTCTCCCGGAAGGACGCCAGCGCTCCTGTCAGGTTGTGAGGATTGCCACGTGGAGCCTAATAAGCACCTTGTGTATTTCATCCCTGACAATTCTGCTGGTACAACACAGCCTAGCGGCTGCCCCTATTGTCCTTTTCTTCCGACAGCATCTCGCTTTTGACTTCTCAGCTGTAAACTACCGTAAATGAAAGCTCTTTTGGACAAGAATGAACATAGTTACCTTACTAGTCTTGCAGTCACAGAGCTCAGGACACTATTGCACCAACATGTGACCCTTGATAAATACATAGGGAGCCAATGAATATTGCTTGTTGTTGCAAAGACTGATTTTAAAACTATTTTACTATAAGTATACATGATCTGCTTATGATTGGAATACGGCCAAGAATGCAGATTTGTATCTGACTCTTGTGACTAAAGAAACCAGTAAAATTAGCTTTCCACAGCAAGTGATTAGAATGGAAGGGAAGTTACGCCAGATGTTGTTCATGTAATATACATTCTCATCTTGGGTCCTGGGGAGATAGCTCAGTGGAATGAGCACTTGCCTAGCAAGAGCAGGGTCCTGAGTTCAATCCCTGGTACCACAAAAATAAAGTAAATCAAAATAGATTCTCATCTAAGAGGAAGGTTTGGGAAGCTCCGCAAAGAATCAGCAACTTGAGCCACGCAGCGAGTGGCCTGCTAGGTTAAAATCAATTACTTAATATAACTCGATAGATGATCTCATGGAATTTAGCTGGGCTGTCAAGTTTAGCTAATATTTGATTTTCCACGGGCAAACATTGGGAAAACATAACACAGTTCGGCAAGGTCAGTGAGCGCAGACTGCCAAAACCTCAGCTGGGAATCCATTAGATCCACGGGAGTGTCCTTTGGATAAAGCATGAAATGCGAGCAAAACATACCATCCCATGCAGGTTAGGAGACTGGATTTAAAGGGATCAGGAGTGGGGAACGTACGTTCTAGCACCTAAGTGTTTTACCCTCTGTTATGTTGTCGGATTGGCTAAGAGCATGCTGCTGCAGTGTCACCCGGCAAGGATCTAGCAAGAGAGTGGTGGACCTTCTTCAGCCACTCAGATGAGAAATGACCCTGAGTTCAGAGGCAGATCTTGCAGGGGAGGGAGACTCATCGAAGAAAGACCAGTGCATGCCCTAGAATTTTAACTACCTCAGTACAAATTGTACCTTCTGGACTACTTAGAGTTTTCGGCACCTGGAAAAGAAACTCATAATAAAATTTTCATAAAGAAACAAAAACAACTGAAACAATTTTTGGCAAAGCTTTAAGAATTTCACTAGGTAAAATCATGCATATCTTTTGAAACTGAAGAGTTTCTCAGATACATATGAAAAATTTATAGAATAGCAGGAATTTCAGAAAGGATCCAAAAGTTATACAATACACGTAGTTTGAAAACAGCCTACTCAGTCATCAGGGTAGAGAGACGAACAGGTCGTAAAATTCACCTGCTGGTGTTCAGCCCTCCATCTGCCTGCCCCTTGGACGACGCTGCACGGAAGGCGGAAGGCCTCACACAGTTCCTGCATCTCCCCTGCGCTCATCTGCCGCACCCCCGCTCCCCCCCCCGCCCCCCCCCGCACGGGGCTGCTCCTTCTCTATGGGTTTAGCGCTGCCTGTCCCTGAAGCATTCTGTTCCTCTCGGGTTTTTCCCTGGTCCTGCACAGCTTCATCTATTCCCATGGCCTCAGCTTCCCTCCACACAATGATGTCTTCTTCGCCAGCTAAGGCTCTCTGGTCTGTATTCTGACCAAGTTCCCTTGAGAAAAAGAAAAGAGAATGGAAGGAAGAGAAGAGAGAGAGAAAAAAAGACAAAACCGAATTTACTATCCAGAGCTAATGGAGTGCTCTGGTCCCCAACAACACAGTCCTGCTGCGGCAAGACTTTCACGCAGGGCATGGGGAAGCCTGTGGCATAGGGTTTCTCATTTCTCTGTTGGACTCTGCTCTTCTGCTTCAGTATTTTCTCCTTCTCTCTCTCTCTCTCTGTCTCTCTCTCTCTTCCTTTCAGATATGTCTATTGTACAAGAATGATGGAGCCTTCCTATTTTTTTTTCAATGAATTTCTGTACCTAGGAGACAACACAGACTGCATGACTAGCTCCCATCAGAGGAATTCTGTACTCATCCTTGTCCAAAGAGATCAGTAGAGCAAGCGACAAGGTACAAAGGAGTTGGTCACACATGTCCCTGGGCAGAAGCAAGGACAGTTCTAAGAAGGAATAGTCCTATCCTCAATCGAGAAGAGGATCTCGCATGCCTGAGCCACTGAGTCTATGTCTTCAACTTGGACTTTTTGCAAAGATTACATTTTAATCCAATATTGAAGATTTTAAAAATTATTTTGGCGATTGTTCACTTTGGGCTATAGCACACTACCTGTCACAAAGAAAGCACCGTATTAAAATAGTTAAGATCAATTGATCAGCTAGGAACTCTGACCCCTACAGCCTGTAAGAGCTCAAACAGGTCTACTGGAGTCCAGATGCATGTTTGCCATCCAGAGGAGAGCCCAGCGAAGGGCACACACTAGCAGCAGCAAGAATAAAGAAGTAGGTAAACTGATCACAGAAAGTCACGGGCACTGTTCATCTCCTTTTGTGAGCTAGCATACTCAAGGTTTCATTTCATATAGACGGAAAAGATCAATAGATCAGTGCCATAACGCATTACCTTATGGGTGTCCACAGTGCAGAGGCTGGGGTGCCTCCACAATATAAGGAAGTAACCAAAGAGAGAATATTTGGTGCAAGTTTTCAGCGAGGCACTAACAGCTCTGGAAATTAGAGCTCTAATTTGCTCCATTTTATGAAGTAAACAAGGGGAGCGGAGCCTCAGATGTGGGTTGCTGCTCACCGCCTGCGCTCAACACGTTTGAAGAGAGTGTCAAATTGATTTTGCAATCCTTAATTACATTTCTCTAATTTTTTTCTCACTACTGAATTTGTAAGTACACAGAAGGAATCAGTTTCCACCAAACTATTTTTCTCACAGTTAAACTTAATAACACAGCATATTAACACCAATTATAGAGGCAATGAAAAATATACTGAAGGGGCACAGTTGCTTCAAAGTACTAACTGGTCAACTGAATATTAAAAGATGCATCTTGTATTTCTATGGATTGTATTCTTTATGATCAAATACCTAAAATGAGGGCAGATCATGGTGCTTTGCGTATAAAAATTTCTATGTGAATATGAATGAGATCAAAATAAATCTTATTCTGTAGAGAAAACAAACTATGCTATTTCTATTTAATTATAAGACCCCCACACTATCAGCACAAACTAATGAAACTCGTTTTCCTAAACTTTGTAACATACACTGACAGCACTTCGTTTCCTATAGAGTTTGAATTGTTGAGCCTACTATAAGGTTCATTCACTGCTCAAGAGTCTAAAGGAGTTCAGGACAGGGAAATCAAATAATATAGAAATGGGCTGGCTTTCCTCTAAATGGGGTTAGAGCAATTTATTTATCACAGTGCAGGCCAACTGTACTCAGGCCTAAATATTATTAGGAAACGTGGAGACTTTTTGCTTTAACTTTACTGAGATTTAGTTGCATACGAGAAACTGCACCCAAGTACAGAGACAGTTCTGTGGGTTTGTGACATATATACACCCATAAAATCACCAACAGGGCCACTACCAAAGAGGTGGGTCTCCTCCTCCTCCTCCTCTTCCTCCTCCTCCTCCTCGTCCTCCTCCTCCTCTTCCTCCTTCTCCTCCTCCTCTTCCCCATCTTCAGGCCAATGTTGACCTCATTTCATTATCACTGTTTGGATTTTGAGAATTTTGTATAATTGGGCTTATCAATAATTATTTTTTGTACTTTATATAGATAGCATACAAATTGAACTTAACATTCTTTATTATTGCATTCTTTTGTATTGTTTATTAGTAGCACACTGTATTGGTACAGTGGCTTTCACTTTTCTCTTCACTTGCTGGTGTCCACCAACGCTGTCCCCAGTATTTGGCTATTGTGAAAACAGGGCCTGTGGATATTTACGTGCATAGCTTTTGTGCAGACAAATTCTTTCACCTCCCCAGAGGAGTGGTTGGGTTCTGTGTTAGACACATTTTGAACAGAGTAGGTCTAAGATATCAAAATGCACATTGTAGCTATTTTCCCCCAGACTGAGATTCAGTAGATCTGTGCTAGGATCCCGTTCTGACTTTCTTTCATCATGCACCCAGGCTCCCTTTTCACTTCTCAGTTGTTGTATTATCATCGTGTCCGACTCATCAATTTGCTTGTCTTTCGCACATAGCAAATGAAACAAAGTCCACGCCACCTCCCACATCAGTGCCATTTCTTTGTCTCTTTCACTTTCTGTGTCACGTCTTCTGCACGAAGCAGCCTCCGTTCTCCGTCGCGCTCTCTGACCCACACAACCAGACCCAGCATCTCATAAGCCAGCATACCCCTGCCTCAGTAAACTGACTGGGGACAGGCCATTTCTCTTGCTCACTATCCATTTTTTTTTTTCTTTTAATCACCATTTTTCCCCTGTAATTCAGGTTTTTTCAGCCTCAGGTTTGTTCAAAGGTTTATTGTGGTGAATAATTTTCATCGAACTTGAAAAACTCCAGCACTACTTCTTTCCATATCTTTGTTCCCACTCCTTGTCTCATCTTGCCACTCATGTCCTGGGCCACTGTGGAGGTCGGTGAAGCATCCCTGTGGCTGGCCTTGGGGTCTGTCCAGGGCATTGCTGGAGACACTGGAAGGTAGGGGTTGACATGATAGAGATACTGTACTGTGCAGCATCAGATGGCAGTGCCACTGTCAAAACCAAAACAAGATGAACCAAAAACTGACAACAAATCTGGTGAGAAGAGAAAAGACCCGTGGAGCAGCACGGCTACTGCTCCGCAAGGCAAAGGTGGAGACGTTCCGCGCGAGCCAGCTCGCCCTCTTCTGATCTGGTTCCAGTGGAAACGAAAGCATCTTAAAAGTGACACCTGCTTACCCGTGATTATTGTGGCGCTGCTCACAGTCGTGGGATGCAGACTCAGCCCCAGGACCACTGAAGCAGACAGCCGAGATAAACATGATAGGTATTCTACGCGCTTGTGTAAAGTGGAACATTAAGCATAAATATGAATGAAGTGAACTCATTTGTAGGAAGGTGGCTGGAACGGCAAAATGTTGTATAGAACAAAATAAGCCAAACACAGAAAGACAGCAAGCCCAACTTCTCTCTCCTAGAAAAAAAATGAGCAGCACAGAAAGAAAAGAAAACAAAAGAGAAGTTGACTTCAAAGTATACCGCATTACCAGGGACCGGGGAGAGTCCAGGGCTTGGGTGAGAGTCGACAAGACTGATGGACCCGACCAATGCACAGCACATAGCAACATCACAGTGAATCCCCTTAACCTGTACAATTAATATCAGTTAATAATTGTAAGCTGGGAGTGGTGGCACACGCCCGTAACCCCAGCACATGGGAGGCTGAGGCAGGAGGATCAGTGCAAAGTCGAGACCAGCCTGGGCTATAAAAGTGAGCTCAAGGCCAGCATGAACAGCATAGCATGACCCTGTCTCAAAAAGACAAAAAGTAATAATAATTGTAATAAAAATATTTCGGTAAGGATTCTGGATTACACAACAGTCTGCTAAAGAACAGTTTTGCTTTGTCAGGCAGTCAAGTTAGCGCATCCCTCCTTGACTCTTCTGAAGCTAGGCCTTAGACTTCGTGAAGGGGCAGCTACTGTACATCTGTCAAACCCACCAGTGATGCTAAGACATGTGCCTTACTCCTAGGACGCAGAACTTGCACATGGGAGACCCCGTGAGAACAGTTCTTGTGTTCTCCATGACTCCTAAGCTTAGGGACCACTCTCGCTTGACTCGATATTCTTTACATAACACTATTCACAGTAAATAGCTAAGGAGGAAAAGTTGGGAAATCTCCATCTACACTCTGATAGAGTGGCTGAATTCCTCCAGTTAAAGGCGGACCTACAAAAGCAAAGCCAAAGGCTTGAAACACAGTTTGTAGAAAACAGAGGAAGAAATCAAGTAAAGCACATTCATTCTACTCTTACTGGTACTGTTTTTTTTTTTTTTTTTTTGGGGGGTGGGGGAGGCTATAGGATAAAACACTTTAGAAGCTTAGTGTCTTAACAATGATTCTTAATCTTGGGCTGGAGATATCGTTCACTGGTCCAAGTGCCTGCCTGGCAGGCACAAAGACACCAGTTCGAGTCCCAGAATCACATGCCGCACTGGCTCCAGAACTACGCATGGCGGAGCATGCCTGTAATCTCAGTGCTGGGGAGACTGACACAGAAGGATCACTAGGAGTCTAAACTGTTTAGTAAGACCTGTGTCCAATAAATAAGTAGGAAGAAACAATCCACATGACAGTTGATTAAAGTGACTGGGAAAGAAGTCGTTGTACATACTGTGAGGGATTTACTGTTCTCAAGAAGACTGTGAAGAAAAGTGAGAGAAATAGGCTCACACCCACATATTAAAATTTAAATGTAGCCAGTAGAATGACAGAAATGAAGCAGAGCGATATAAGCCCTCAGAGAAAGAGAAATGGCCAGGAGTTCAAAGATTGTGTGAAACGAAATGAATGACCAGGACTTCCTAGGAGGGAAAGGTCAGAAGAGAGTGTAATCAAGATTTAGAGGGTGTAGGCATGCCAAATGCATGAATGAAATGGAACAACTCATAGCTGACAGCCTGGACGACAGAATGCCCTGCATAAATGAGGAGATAATAATGATCTCTGAGATATGGTTGGTCAGTCCTTTAGAGTGGCTCCCCCACTGGCAGCTCACCATAGTCCGTGTCACAGATGAACACCTTGAGCTTCAGGCTGGAGGACTGGGTGGGTGTTGTATGAAGTTGCACACTGGCATAGCGGGGAAGCAGATTTTCAGCTCGGGGCCTCTAACTGCAGAGCGTGTGCCCTTAGTGTCGACACTGTGCCTTCTGAGCTAGACTGTCAACATCAACACCTCCATTGCCCTGGAAATAGAATCCAATCAGTGCAATGCTGCTGATCCATCTAGAGCAGTGGCTACTGTAGTTTATAAAGCACTTTCAAGATTAACAGTGCTTTTTATTGTTCTGCATATGTTTATTATGACTGTTATCTCAAGCCTACTGCAATAAGCCCTAATGCTACATATAGCTAAAAGTGTCAAAATGCTCATTAGCCTTGAAATTTAATAAGCCTAAGCAACTTTGGTATCTCAGAGATGTGCAACATGGCTTCCAGAAATCCAGTGTGATGGCTTTGGTGGTGTGGAAAATAACTCCTGATGTCACACTCTTGCCATATCAATCTGCACAGAGGTGACTTCATCAACTGAGGGTCATTAGTAAGAATCTCTTTTAGTCTGTGGTACCACACAGCTTGAAATACACCGTCTTCACATAAAGCCAATGGAGACTAACCAAATTGAACCACCACGCTCCAGGCAATCGACACTTCTAAAAGAGTAGCAGTCAAAAGCTTATACTGCAGTCCAACACACAGTAAGTCTCTATGGTAGATATATCTCTGAAACTTAGGTTATGAATCTGTTTCATGAACTTTTCTTGTCTACCACATATCTAGGGAGTTCTCTACTTAACACACATCTACTGGACATCTAGTACGTAGCCTAGCAGGGGAAGTACAACAAATGTTATCATTGTCAGGAAGACAGCCATGATTTCAGCTTACCTGGGATGCAGATAAGAGAACAGTGCAACAGACTGCGTGTGAGCTCAAACAGAGAAATTCCTGGTGTCTATGGCAGAGCATAACAGGGATCCCCAACTGAGCTTTGGCATGGGAAGGTGCACGGGTTGCTTGGAGGTACATTAGAGGAGTAACTACATGAGCGCTTTGCTAGTGAGTAGTGGTTGGGCGGATGAAAGTACTTGCAAGCTGGGGAGTGTGTGACGGTAGTGCCCATCCATATGGACAGAGATCTGGGCACCCGAGGGCTGTCACACATGGCAGCAGGTGGGTGGAAGCATGGGTGGTCACAGGTGAATGGGTGGAGGAGTCAAACGGAAAGGTAAGCAGATAAGAAGAGCTTGTGTAGAGCACCTCACTGTGAAACTGGGAAAATAAGGCGCTGGGAAAGATGGGTCAGCTCAGAGAACAACACACAGAAGAGGGAGGCAGTTGCCAGAGGGGCCGCGATGCAAGTCTACACCTGAACGGTGCAGGGGCCCGAGAAGTGCAGGTTGCTCTGGGAGCTGTGGTGAATTGAACTGTGCTCATCTATGGGTGTTCTATCGCCTTTAACTGATACAGCTGCTGTGCGTCTTTAGATCAATTAATTTGGGGAGAAAATATGTAGAAGATATTCTACTTCATTAAACCAAAACAAAATACCTTCAGAGAGGCTGATTTCCCTACCTACCCTGCCATCACTAACAGTAATTATCAGCGGTGCTAATTTCTGCCCCGAGTTCCTAATTGTACCCACTGCAGTTAGAGGGAAGGCTAACTAAGAATAACCTCCATCATGTGAACGCAGAATAGCATTAAACGATGGCATTTTTAGTAGCAGTGAAGTCTTTGAGAAGATTTAGACGCTCACCCGATGAGGAGAAAAGAAATCAAAAATTTTAGGCACACACATCTGAGGCAGCACAGAAGACCCAAGACTGTGTGGGATAGCATTTGATTACACGTGTGACATGAGCGCATGCGAGGACGTGAACCATTTGTACAGTAGGCGACATGTAACTTTCTTCAATAAAACAAGAGATGGAAATGCAAATGTATAAGTTGATTAGGAATGGTGACAGCTACTGAAATGGCTTGTTTCCGTGAAAATACGACTCTACAGTCTTGGCAGAGTCTGTGGCAGTTTGGCTTCCTGAGCACCTACAATTAATATTTCAGACAAAAGGCAATGTTATAGAACTATGCTTCAAAGGAATCTCTGAAAGGCAAGGTTGAAAACATGTATTCATAAATTGGCCTTGATGATGGATTCAGTGTGGAAACCGTCCTCTGCCTTCTGTCAATGCAATCCATCCTCCCTAAGGCATCTCCTAGGTGCGTGCTTCCTGCGGTCTCCTAAACATAGTAAACAGGAGATGATTTTAGCACTGTCCCTGGTTGCCTGGAGCCTGATTTCTCCCTCTAACCACAAGTACCTTTATAACCCTCTCACTCCGAGTCTACACAGAGGAAGCCAACCAACCACCGCCAAGTCTTCTGACTCTGTGACCGTCCAAAGCTCAGCGGTTTCATCACACCAACCTGGGCCCCGCTGTCCCATGTTCTTACTCTTGCCTTTAGTTCTCTACGTGATTACTACCTGGCTTCTAAGCCTGGAGGCCACATGGTGGATGTACATGTCTCTTTTCAGTAATTAAGCCCCCAAACTACTGTCAAACCTTAACCAAAGCCAGGCGCTGTGGCACGTGTCTATATCCCAGCACTCGGGAGGCTGAGGCAGGAGGTTTGGTGCAAGTTCAAGACCAGCCTGGGCTGGTAAAAGTGAGCTCAAGGCCAGCCTGAACTGCATAGTGACACCCTGTCTCAAAAAGACAAAAAAAGAAAATGTTAAACAAATTTGAGATGTAAATCTAACTTGGAAAGAGTTGCGGGTTTTCTTAGTTGTTTTGTCCCTGTCCTTTTTAAAAAAGCGACTTCCTGGGGGAATTACTTGATCTCATTCTAGGGAAAACAAATACCAGGACAGCAAGGTCACTGAAGGTCAGAATTAATATGCTTTACTAATTAGTCTGTCTGCAAGAAGTTCGTCCTGTTTGCACCTTCTCTGTAACTGCTTATAGTCAGCTTTCCCGTAATGAAGTGCTCAAGTGCCCTAATTCACTAAAAATAACAAAAGTAATAATAAAGCAAGAATATACTATAAAGCCACAGAAATAAAATATGCGCTTTTAAAGAGTATTGATTTTAGGGGGACTGCATTTCTCTTTTCCTACGCTGATAATTAATCAGGTGTTGTTTCCTAAAGCATTTTGTAGCTTGGGTGTCTGGGGGACGGTGAACACTACGAGACAAGAGTGAATGCCGATCGTGCAGTGTCCTTGAACAGCTTTATTATGGAGAAACCGCGCAGAGTTCTCATCTGCGAGACACTCAACTTCAGTAATCGCGTGTCTCGTGAAGACAAATAAAAGGAAATTGCATCCAGGGGCGCGCGTGCGCTCAGCTCCCCTGTGACTGCTACAAAGATCTCCCCACGGCAGCTCCTGATTTCCCAGCAGGGTCGCCAGCGGAGGGAGCTCAAAAGGCGGCTGTGATTGGCAGCTGAGTACTACAGCGCGCAGGCCTTCCTCCAAGGATCACAGGCCGCTTGTGCTAAGAGGACAGAACAAAAAAGCCGCAAGGAGAGAAAGGGACACCTCTCGACGGCCCATTGGAGCAGGACTTTAGATGCTGTGTTTACTAGGTTCCACTTGGCCGCAACAGTGCATGGGGAGCAGTAACTGCGTAAATCAAGTGGATTTGCTCTGCGTTCCTGAGAAGAATGAGTTTGTCCTGTCTCTGTCTCTGTCTCTGGCTCTGGCTCTCTCTGTCTCTCTGTCTCTCTCTCTCCCTCTGACCCCCCTCTAACTCTTATTCTCTCGCCCAGTGGTGCTAGTTTGCCATTACTACTTTGGAAGAAAAGATCCTGCTTACCCCATAACAGGGGCATAAAACTATGTCTTAAATGGATTGCAGCTGCCAGCCCAAGTTTAATGGGTATTAAGTACTCGGGGGAACACGCGGAGTGGAAAGTTGATCCAGTGGACTATATCATGCCCAAATTCCTCCCATACTATACAGAAGTAGGACAGTACATATGTATATGATCTTAACTTCACACTGTGATATAAATGACTGATACTATAATAGATTCAACCTGGAGATAGATTTTTGAAAGCACACTTATGTCAGAAATAAAGAAGGCATGAATAAAAAGCTTTATCTGATTCATTGCAGACTGTTCAAAGTAGAAATTTATAGAATCTATCTACAATACTAATTTTAATAGCAACCTCTAGAAATGTATTTGCATGCTTGGATTGTCCTTAGACTGCACAAAATAAAAATATTTGGAGAAGATGTGAAAAGAGGAGGTGGTTGCATAAGCGATTCCAATATTGCAATGATGAGATATTTTATGCTAGACTTTCAACACCTTGCTGGTGAGCATGGAATGTGCTATGAATGCATTTACAGATCCCAACACCCATGTGCAAAGTCTAAGTTACTTTTCTTATATAAAAATGCGCAGTACCATGCAGTTGTCTTGGTGTGTTAACTGGTAATTCCACTTTTACTTCAGGAATCACTTTAGTTAATGCATGACATGTGAAGTTGATTCTTCAAAGTAACGAACTGGGTATTTAAAATTAAAATTATTAATTTTCAATAGACAAGTCACCATGCTGGAAGTTTCTAGGATTTGCTTATTAAAGTTCACAGAATCATTTCTTAGAATACACAGGAAAGGTGAATCGAAGCTACAGCTTCACACATATAATCTAAATTTTAGGAATATTCTGGAATTAATGGTGGAAAAACAACCCTAGGCCTGAAAGTACTTAGGGATACAAATAAGAAATAATATGCAAATAAATAAGTGGTGCTAATGCTGCTTCCGGCCTGCTACCTCTCCATGCCAGTGACGACGAGCACGCAGAGCTTAGTAGCGTGGGCCATGCGACATTTGGGCGACAGTGGTTTGCCCTGCTGCCCATTGCTTTCGCTTTCGTGTTACCATTCAGTTACTTCCAAAGAACTGTCAGAAGCCTCGCTCCCTCTCCATGACAGAGCCCGAGGTCTGCCTGATGAGATGCAAACTCATGATTCAGGCCCGGAATTCAGTAGCTGGGCACGTGGCCAAGCCACCCCCAGAGCCACCGTTCCTTCCAGCTCTGAGGGTGAAAATATCCCCTAGGCACAGGGCTGGGGAGTGCAATGACTATGCCCTCAGAGCAAGACATGCGAAGCTACCTAGGCACTTGGTTCTCTAGGGAAAAAAGTGCACCCTTCCAGAAAGCAGCTAAGTTAGTATTAAAAACCTGTTCAAGCTCATGAGTGGAGTAAATTTAGTGAAGTCGTGCTGTATCTTGAGCCAGCTGTTTTATCTACTGAGTCTAGTAAGCCAAAAGACCCACCCACACCGTGATGCAGACCTGCTTGTTTAAAAGTTAAAAGGCGCCTTAACAATAAAGCCAGCAACCAACTGAGAGAGACCCAACAGTGTCCCACAATGCACCTGGTCACATGGGGCTGATCTTCCAGGAAGCACTGAAGCCCCCAGAGTAGTTCGGTGCAAACTGCACCTCCCTGCCTCATCCTTCAAGCCATGCGGCTCCGAGCACATTTTCGCTGCAGCTGGAAGCTTTGTTGTAGACAGAAGGAGCAGGCTTCAGAGGCTGTTGTGATGGCCTCACTTCTTTGAACAGAAATTTGGAAGACTTCCCAGACATTACAGCTGCCCCAGCCCTTGCACCTTGGAGAGCAAGGCCGGCCAGGGAGACAGCGAGCCGGAGTCCATTTATTAGTGGTGGACGGGCCACTCTGTCTTCTCTGCAGCGACAGCAGGTGAGCCCTGCGAAGGTCTGCCTGCCAGCCAGCGAGGCCCAAGCCCTCCTCCTCCCGGCAGCCTGGCCTGGCAAGCACAAACAAATGCCACTTCCTGGAAGAAAGTACACAGACCCAGTGCTACAGCAGGCGGGTGGCTTCTATGTCCAGTTGAGAAAAAAATGCTGTTATCTGTGCATTATTTTCTCTCATCTTTAAGAATATTCATGGGAATGGAGAGTTTAAGGGAACCCAGTGGTTCAGTTTCTAACAGTAATGATTTTGACACACCAGGGAAACAGGTAAGCATCCATTTATCTCAATAGATCTCAGCTAAAGTACAACAGACTTCTTGCAAAGATACATAAGCAGCCAACCTCTTGAAAGAGCAAGCTACTTGCTAGTTTAGGTAAAAATAAAGCAGCAATATTTAAACTGCATTTTAGAGCTCAAACTGCATTTTGTAGTCTTCATTTGTGCAATATTTTCAAGATGAGGTATTTACTCCAAAATTACTTTCTCTGGGATTAAATGCATATCTTTTTGAGCTTACAGAATAACGCATATCTTTTCTCCTTCCTTTGCATGTGACACTGAGTTTTACAGACTCGGGCTCATTGCCTTCACTTCCCGACCTCCTCATACTACAGAAGTGTGGAGTGGGGAGGGTCCCTCTTCTTCATCCTAAGCGTGCATGTCTCCTTATACTGTCTAATTTTCTTAAATGTAGAGATGGACCCTGTGCTCAGAGGCATGGCAGTGGGACACAGCCTGTCTAAATAGCACGGTTAGCAGCTGTAACTCACAGAGCCCTCAGGACGTGCCAATCTGTCACGATTGCAGGACGGCCAGCAGGCTAAGCTAAGGAGCAAGGACTATGCGCCTTCCAGGGACAGCTTCTCCTTCCTTACAACTGTGATAGGGCTTTGTGTCATTTTTTGGCATGGGCTTCCTTTTCTTTAGATATTGCATTAAAATACGACTTACACGAACCCTGAGATTTTTAGTGCCTTTCAATTTTATGCTTGAGGCAAAACATTGAGGCTTCAGTGCATTGTCCTGGCTCAGCAAAGTTTGTTTTTCTTGAAATTAGTTTGCCCTATAATGCTCTCTATGGAATGTCGGATATTGGCAGCTTTTGCACTAAAAAATGGAGAAAAACATGGAAGCGAAGCATGAGCTGTAGGAAGGTGAAGCCAGGTGAAGCTGTGTAGCTTTCGTTCTTAGCTTTGAAGGCCTTGTGCACTGAGGAGCAGAGGGAGCGCTGAAACACGGCTTGAACTCATCAGCCCACAGGCCCTGGTAACTCTTCTTCGGAGAAGCGTTCTCTACCACACAGCGTCTGAGAGCTCTACCTTACCACATCCTTCGCAGCTACTCAGCCCACTTTCCCCGCAAGAATACTAAAAAGGCGGACATGTTGACACCATCAGGCTGCAGTTAGCAAAAGGAATGAATTTGTATTTTTATAAATAGATATGCGGTCCGTCATAAAGTATTTAAGGGAACATCAAAATAACAGAACGCCTTGCAGTGTAGCGCCTCTGAAATGAAACAGCGTCAAACACACTTACCAGTAAAGTCGGTACCAACCGGGAGAGTGGTGCTGGGCAATTGATAGTAGCCATTTCCTGTGAAACGAGTTCCTCTTGTCATGGCGGCCATGGGAGCCGGTAGAGACGCCTCCCTCCTTTCGAGTTGGTACAGAGGTGAGGGCCCGTTTACTTCTTCAGGTGGAAACCATGTCAGATGCATCGCAGTGCTGCTGAGTCCTTTCACCACAGGAGGCCTCAGGCGGGCAGGTGCTAAAGATTAGAAAGCACTGGTGACATTCCAGAACTGGGTGTCTCTCTCCACACACAGTCACACAGCCACTCCATCACAACACGACACAACCTCAATCTGATCTAGGGAGGTTCTGAGGATTTCTGTGATTTTAATTATTTGTTGAGAAATATTTATTACTAATTCCAATAAATAACATTCCACCGTGGCATAGCATGGGTTTAAAAAGCCATTGGAAATATGTATTTTCTGATGGCTTTAGGCAACCCTTGTGTTTTGGTCATTCGACCCCCGCCAGGGTCGCAACCCACAGGTGGAGAACCACTGCTATAGTCCATGGTCAACGCTGACCACAGGGTGTGGAGTCCCCCTCCCCCACATGTGGCAGCAGCTCGCACCACCCTCCATAGGGCCTGAGCGTGTGACAGGAATGACAGAAATAGGCTGCCAGGGGAAAGAAGGGCAAGTGTAACATGTGAGAAGCACTAGCGGGGGTGAATTGTCACCAACGTGTGCCAACTGGTGGGCAATAGCGAATAACAGCCCTCATTTCTCTGGAGCAGATTTAGGTTTACCGACTGGGTCATAGGCCTCGTGCCCCCTACACACCCACAGTGTCCCCCGCTGTAACTGTTCCTCACCACCAGCTTGTTATGATATGACAGCTGAGCCGCACAGAGATGCCAGAGTCTGTGGTGAGCCCTGTGGCCAGTGGCCATGGCTGTGCACCCTGTGGATCTGGTCAGGTGTACAGAGACTCGGGTCCACCACTGTCGTACCTTAGACCACAATTTCACTGCCCCCAAGCCCTACGGGCCTGTCACTCCTTCCCGTCTCTAGCTCCGGGCAGACACTCACATGTCCACTGTAGCCATACTTTGGTGTTCTTTCTAGGACATCACACCCTTGGCATCACAGAGCAGGGAGCCTGTCCAGGTTGGCTTTATACACTTAGTGATACGCACAGAAGACTCCTTCATGCTTTTGGAGCTCACTTACATTTAGCACTAAATCATATTTCAAGAGCTGGGGAGATAGCTCAGTGGCATAAGCATCTGCCTGGCAAGTGCAAGGTCCTGAGTTTCATCCCCAGTACCACAAAAAAAAAAAAAAAAAGAAAAAGAAAAAAGAAAAAAAAGAGAGTATATTCCATTGTCTGTGTGTACCATGTTTATCCATGCACACAGTAATGAATGTCCTGGTTTGAGTCCCAGTTTTGGCAATTAATAAAGCTGCTGTGAACTTCCTTTACATGCACTCTTTTGTGTGAATAGAATTTTCAGTTTCCTTGGGGCAATTCTCTGTCGTGGCTGGGTCATAGGGGAATAGCATTAAATAGTCATGTGAGAAACTGCTCTCTGTCCTCTGCCACTGAGCTCAGGAGCAGAGCCAAGCTGGTCCCAGAGGCATGAAACACCACAGGCAGCTCACGTAAGTGAGCCGAACTCGAGCTCAGCAGACTGTCAGCAAGGTCCTGGTCCCCCAGGGGCCCTTGTTGTTTACCACGGCGCATGTAGGTCTAAGAATGTCCCACTTTCAGTGTTCTCAACAAAACACTGAGACTTCGCACTCTCAACCTCATCATGCGCCTGCACCCTTTTTGCTGTTCATAAATAAAGACCCTGGGGCACCACAGCTCCCCTGACTCTCCACCAGAGGGCTGCACCCCACCCAGGCCTGGAGTCCTCCAGTATGGTTGCTCGCTTGGCTTTCCCACCAGCCGTGAGAGAGGCTTCCCACTGCTCCAAGTCTTCCTTTGCACGTGGCATGGTCAGGGCTCCCACTCACTGGTTTATCATCTCTCTAGCTTTGGTCAGAAAACCATTTTTTTTCACGCAGTTGCCTGAATTTTTTTCAGACTTAGAAATGATTCACATAGGAAAAAATCCATCAAAACCACTCCGTGACCCAAAGCGTCCACGGTTTAGCCGTTTACAAACTGTTGTCCAGGTACCAAACATGCTGGGCAACTTCTCAGCCCTGAGGTAGCCAGGGACCCTGTGGGCCCTGCAGTGACCAGGCCACCAGCAGTGGGCTCACCCATGGAGCAAGAGGTGCAGTGAAGTCTAGAGGACATGGGGACTGGCAAGCTTTGGGATCCTGAGACAATGGGAATTCCTTGGAGACCCCAGGAAATTCCTTGGGTAAAAGAAATTAAGATCTTCTGTATGATCAGGGTGTCAATAATGGTGAATTTAAAATAATGGCTAATAGTGACTAGTGAGGGTTACTGAAAATTATAGTTAACTCTTGAAAATTTCTTAATCTTTTATTTATCGATTTGATCCAGGATGTTGCTATGCAACTTGGACTCATAGAAATCCTTCTGTCTCAACCTCACCAGCACTGGAATTACAGGCGTGCACCACCATGGTCAGTTTCTGTGCTTGTCAGGCAAGCACATAGACCACCAAGATATCTCCACAGCCTGAGAGTCAACTTTTGATTTCACTTATTTTTCTTAAAAACATGAGTACAATTGAGTTTGTGGACCAAAATTCTCTCCCAGTGAAGTGTGTTGGCCAGGTCTGAAAGACAAGATTGAAGAAAGCTATGCCATCCTCACTGAGCCTGTTCACTAAGGATCCAAACTCAGGCTATCACTTACACCTGCATTTCACACCTGTCCGTAGATGGAAACATTGCCTACGGCAATAAACATAAATCAAATGAGGTGAATGCAAGAATTGCAACCGTAAAATCATGAACACAAACTTACCTTAAAGCAGCTTAGAAAAATGCCTATTTGTTGCCTCTCAGAATTTGGCCAACTTTCCAAAGGGGAACAATTAGTTGTGATTCTACTTGAACATTTAATAAAAAAGAAAAGAAACTAAGGGGAAAGTTCATCCACTCACAAAGATAATGAGCAATTCCTCTCATCTTCTACCACTGAAACTCACGTGGATGTTTTATTTTTATGTGTATTTCAATCTGCAAATTACATATGTGATTTCTTTTGGCATTGGCTGCCACAACTTGGCTAAATAATGGGTCATTAAACATTTTGGTCCTACAACCTATGATTCCACTTTAAAATAATCCAAAAGGAAAATAAAAGAATAAGTGAGCCAGAAAGCCCTTCTCCCATGAAGCCAGCCTTCAGTATTGGGAGGCTCATCCTGATGCTAATATCCCAGCAGGGCACTATTGGCTGTGAGTTTAGTGCAAGAAACAGGCCGGCCTGAGATTCATCAGTCCTGGACTCAGGGATGTAAGCAAGGGAATAAACACATTTATTTTCCACTGACTAATTTTGAGAAGGACACATGAAGCCAGGGTCTTGCTATGTAGGCCAGGCTGGCCTTGAGCTCACTACGTAGCCTGGCCTGGTCTCAAACTCACAGTGTGCTCTTACCTAAGCTTCCCAAGTGCTGACATTACAGATTTCATTGGCAATTTATTTTATTTTATTTTATTTTATTTTATTTTATTTTATTTATTTATTTTTTAATGGCCAGCTCAGCCTGCCCTGGGTATGGGGCTGGTGCAGCATGTGGTGCCGGGGATTGAACAGTGATACCTGCGGTTGCCTAAGCAGGTGCCTTAGACCTCTGAGAAATCTTGCTGCCCTCTATTAGCAAAATTTTATTAGAAACATAAAAGTACTTTTTACTCTTCCACTACATGTAACGTATTTCACTTATGGTCCTCCAATGTTCTGGGAAGCAGCCACCTGAACTTATTTTAAAAAGTACCCTCTATCCCAGGGATAAGTGAGGGATCTCTCTTCTTTCTTTAAGGTTTCAGGTGTTGGCAGAGCATAACCTCCTCTAGCTGCCACCGCCACTGAATCTGGGTATCGCAAAGGGAACCACCCCCATCTTCAGAATCCTTTTTCTGCTGGATAGCCGACTCACGAGCACTTCTAAATTAAAATATAAACTGAGAGTTAAAACCCTAAGCAAAAGCCCAGCTGCTCTGCAGTGGCTGTTGCTTAATATCTCCAAGAGTGAGGGCACTCATTTGTCTTTATACTGGCAAGGGATTATCGTCAGAAATCGCACTCTTCTGCCAGGAGGCCACAGAAGTTAATATTGACCTTTTACTTTAGTTACCTCTTAGGTTGCCGAGAGCCAAAACCTCATATCCACCACTTAAAGGAGTTGCCCTCTAATGCATTCTTTTATCTTTTTGCATAAAACTGTTCTCTCCAGCTGGTATATTGTACGTTTTCACACAGAGTCGCACAAGCTTGTGTGGTGAGGTGCACACCCTACCGAGCCTTGTTTCAAGAGTTCCACTCAGACTTGAAGATGAACTAAGGGAAGTTCTCAGTAAAGCAACTGGTGGGGCACTCGCTCAGAGAACCACCAAGCAACCAGAAAGATGGAGGACTAGGTATTAGACTTCGAAAGCAAATGGATTATAGATAAAAACAAATATGGTCATAAACATTTCTGAACTAAAAAATACTAAATTGAGACATAGCATTAAATAAGGAAAAAGATCCTACAGACTTAGAGAACATATCTCACTTTTTAATATCATATAAAATATATTTCACTTTTCAGTATTTCATAAAAACCACTTAGGGCCAGTGATATAGTTCAGTAGTAAGAAGCATGTGCTTAGGCAAGCTTAGGCAAGCACAGAGACAGCGGTTTGATTCCCAGCACTGCAAAAAATATCCTAAGCATCTAGCAATGAGGACACTATTCTTACTAGCCATTTACATACTGTAAACTCAAACAATTCATTCACATTCAAGAACTATCTGGATTTGCTTAGAAATCCCCTTAGAAATGTAGAGTAGCAAAGGAATCTGTAATTCCATCATTTCAAAGAACAGCTTCTGGTTTATTTTCTCAGTTTGGATTAATATATCATGGCTCTGTGTTTGTTAAACAACCCTGATTCTAATCTTTCTGCTCTTTATATGGATTCTGTATAAAATGCTCTGCCAATCCGCATTTCTCTTTATGGAGCATTTATTGCTTTATAGTCTGATTAATAGCATATCATAATGAATAAATTTGTACTACCAAACTTTATGTGGCATGGCATTTGGAGCATCATGAGATAGGAACTCAACAGATACTTTAGCTGATGCATGGGTCGTTTTAATTGAAGTTCTTCCTATGTTGTCAAGAATCACGGGTTTATGAAGCCTGCATGGCAGAGTCTTTGAACGTACTCAGACAACACAACCTTCCTTTTCTTGCTCTGAAGACTGCGATCCAGGAATGACCAACTCTTCCTTGGGCCAGGGGCATGCAGGGAACGGACTGACACCAGACACCCATGGGAAATTTGTCAAAAGGAAATAACTTCGACTTTCTCCCAAGGATGCTGCACTGTGCCAGACCAGCATGTCACCACTAGAGGCCCTGGGATCAGACACAAGGAGAAAGTCCACATGACAAAGCCAAGTTTTCCCAGTGCTCAGTGTCCCACCAGTGGCTTCTTTTTTATTTTATTAATCTTAATGAGAAAGAAATAGCAAGGAGACAGTTTCAAAACAGGTTAGCAGGACAGTTATAGTAATTAATACATTGCATGCTGTTGTCTTTGTAGCAGTTACCAGAGTACAAGATGCGTACATGATATCTTGTCTAAACACTACTAGTATAAATCGGTCTTCTCACTGAGCTAAGAGAAGGCAGCTATCTATCTATTCTATTTTTTTCACTACAAAATGAAGTGATATACTTCCCTTGTCTGTTTGGTTTGTCAGAGATGGGTGTTCCATTGCCATTCTAATATTGTAGATGTATGAATTTATCAAAATAAAACAATATAGTCCAATAGTAGTGTGTTATCAGCAGAACTGACCATATCAGAAGTTGTTGACTTGAACCTCTTACAGCTCAGCATATTCATATAGTTTTACTTTTTATACCTTGTGGTTAGGCTTTTCTGCTGGATGGTTAAGGCCAAGATAAAGCAAGAACTGCAAACAAAAAATGAAATTTTTGTGTCTCACAAAGTCAGTCAGATCCACTCAGGATTTACCCTGAAGCCACGTAGAGGAGTTTCTAGATCTTTTGTCAGGGTCAGCCATCTGGATGAGTCATGGCCATTGCTTGACCAATTTGTTCTCTGTGAAAGCTTGAGGAAAAAGTTTTCTCTCTAGATGACTCTCCCTAGGCACACTATGCATCGTCAATCCTTTCCATCTGTAGTCTAATAATCTCCTTGGTCAGAAAATTTGGGATACCATTAAGTTACAGGATGTTACAGTGCAGTTTCTCTTATGTCCTGAGTCCTCACTCAACTTGAAGGGTTAGGACCAAAATATTGGCTGTCCTTGTAGCTCATCTTTATTTCTTTCTAATATTTTGGTTTGTAAATTTAAGTTGTTAAATTTAAATCCAGAAGAGAAGCTTAAAGATATCATTATCCTATAACATAGGCACTTGAGCTTAACATCACTATCTTTCTGAGTATCAAATGCCTTAAACATGACATGGAATAGGTATTTTCCAACACTCATTGATATTCTAAACTTTGAATACTTATAGCATATGAAAAAAAATACCCACCTTTACATATAAATATAGAAATCTAACCATATACAAAATTGTAGCAGGACAGTCACATAATATGTTTTTCTTGTCTCTTATTCTTTTTCAGAACCAGGGATCATACTAAGGACCTTTTACTTGCAAGACAGGCACTTGTGCTCCTGAGCTATCTCCCTGGTCCCTCTTATTCTCTCTTATTACCTTTTAAAAACATTTACTTGAGAGAGTATAACAATAATTGATATGATATTAGAAGCAGTATGCATTTAGAAGACAAGAATGATAGGTATTTCAAGCATGGTTTTAATATTACACATTGCTATCCTCAGTGTTCTTGCTTAGTTTGCAGACATCAGCACATATAGTTAGTCAGGGTGAGAAGTCTGTCAGTTATCTGCTAATTTCACATCTGATGGAGATTCTTAGAGCTGCTGACTTAACCATCTTGTGTATATAAACGTATGTTTTTGCCCCGGCCATGTTTCCTAACTTTTCTCCTTCCTCTCTGTTTATTGTTTAATCCTTAAGTTCTCACTTTCCATTTAACTGGCTATACCTTTCCATTTTTATTTCTCCTTTTGAGTTCTTACACTATATAGACTGTGTGATATTTACACATGTATGTCTGGTTTATTTCACTTATGAATATATCTTCAGGAGGCATCCTCTCATACATGAAGGCTTCGAGTTTATTTCTCTATAGCTGAGTAATACTCCATTGTATAAAAACACGATGTCTTTTTCATCCATTCTTCAGGTGATGAGCACTTTGGTTGTTTTCAACATTTGACTAGCACAAATTGTGCTACTATAAACATAGGTTCACGGATATCACTATGCTATGATATTTTCAGTTTTTCTGGAAAAATTTCCAGGAGGGCGATAGCTGGATTGAATGGGATTTCCAGTCCTAGTGTTTTAAGGAGTCTCCACACTGATTTCCATAATAGCTGCACCACCTCCTGTGGCTTCTTGCCACCCAGTATCGCCAAGCAGAAGGCTTCCCCAAGAGACATAGGGATGCTTTAGTATGGCCCTGTGGACTGTCTCTTTATGATGTGAGAAAAGAAAACAAAATACATTTCACTCCTTCCTTCTTTCCTTCCTCCCTCCCTTCTTTCCTTTCTTCCTTCCTTCTTTCCTTCCTTCCTTCCTTCCTTCCTTCCTTCCTTCCTTCTTTCCTTCTGTACTTGTCTCCTTCTGGGACAACATGCAGAGTAGCATTCACTGAAGTTCTATACTGGCCCTAGGATCCTGGTTATGGAATAAACGTTGGTTAATCCATTAGTGTCTCTCTTCTTCCATCCCCTCAATTGCTAAAGAGTAATAGAGGTGGTGCACTCCTGCAGTCTCAGTACCCTAGGAGGCTGAGGCAGGAGGACTGCAATTCAGGCTCAACCTTGAACCATTTACTTCCTCAAGGAGCCCCTATCTCAAGACAAATAATTAAAAAGGATGGGGATGTAGCTCAGTGGCTTCAACCTCCAACACTACAAAAACCGCCAGACATGGTTATGTCTGGGGTCATCGTTATGTCCACTATCTCATAAGGTTGAAAATTCTGACTGATAACTTGAAAGCCATGCTTCCCCATTAGTAAACCATGAGGAGAAGAGACGCATACTGATTCCTTTAGCCCATGAGAAAAAAAACCAGCAAAAGCCACACTAGCGGGCATGCAAGAATTTGGGTTTTCCTGTGTGTTTCATGACAGAAGGAAGAACTAATGTGTCTGCAGAAGCTAAGTAAGTTTGGTCAACGAACATCTCCTTAATGAGTTATCATTCTGGGGATGACAATGTGTTCATAACCTGGGTCCCATAGTGAAGAGGGAATGGGGACCTGCATTTCTGAACTGCATGAGTAGTGACAATGGCGACAGCAGTCACTGCTCCCTGAGGTCCAGCACGAATACAACGTAGTGGCTTACACTGTAATTATGGCATCCTTGCTCCCCAAACTTGAAGCTTTTATGGGGCTTATGCAATTAACTACTTAAATGTATCGTAACACTTGCTTCTCTGACAGCGAAGTATTGATTTTTTAATCATTTTCAAGTCTCCTCCAGCACAAATAAATGTACTACAGTTACAGTTAATGCACTGTGTACATGCATTAAATGCGTGTGCGACACAATTTATTATTTTGTGATAGATAGGACTGAAGATGCTCTTCTAAGAAAGTGGCATCAGCGTGCAGCACTGTGATGGCAACTAGCAGCGCCCCTGGTCCTCCAAATTCTCTAACTTCTAAAACCTTTTTTAGCAGGATTCTTGGGCCATCAAAAAGAGCAGGGTGCTCAGTGTCAATCTTTTATATATGTTAATGTGGCAGAGGGTCTTCAATCGCCTACCAGAGAAGATGCAGTTCCTATGTTTCTAAAGGCGTCACTGTAGGACCTACGGCAAGTCAATTCCGATGGATTTTTGCCTGTTTAATTTCTTTCCTGGCATCTTTTTAGGGCACATCTGTAAAAATATTTACCATATTACAACCATTGTGAACCAGTCACTTTTTTCATATTTTGGTTGTGTTGTGTTAATGCCTTAGTACAAGACATGTAGCGAGTACATTATAAAGCCAAGATTGTTTTTTTTTTTTCTTAATAAATGTGATTTTGGCATGCTATTTCCACATGCCAAAAAGCCTGGTGGGAACCTTGATGAAGCCACGTAGCTAAAAAGCAGCCCCAGAAACTGAGGTCATTCTGTACTTCGCAAATATGCAATTTCCCAAGGACCGCTCACACACTTAAAATTGAAGTCGGTGAGTAAAAAGCAGTTAATTTTGTTTTGTTAGAAATAATATCATCTTAGTTTTAGCATCTAAGACAGATGCCAGCATTTCGCTCTGAACAGATGGTAATTCCATCTAATAGTGCATCTCTGTATTAGTAAGGTCTGTTGTGTATACAAACAGTAATAAACACTAGGTAAGGATCAAAATAAATTTTAATTGTTGACATTAAATCCTGGCAGCCACAGCTCTAAGGCGGCAATGTTCCTTTTTCAAGTCTGTCAGATCTACGAATGCTGCAAAAGCTCGTCCGAAAGCTGCCAGGCCCCAGTTCCAATAAAAACACGTTTGCATACTCCCAGGGAAGGCCTTCCACCAGGATAGCTGTTTGCACACACTGACATAATTCTTCATGAATGACAGGGGCCTGGCGCCCCTGGCTGGGTAATGACCTGCCAGTGGTTCTTTTGAAATGCTCCTGAAGGACCAAACATTTAGTGAAGGAACCCATATAAAGTGGTACATCTGGGGCTGGGGAGATAGCTCCATGACACAAGTGCCTGTCTGGAAAGTGCAAGGTCGTAAGTTTGAACCCCGGTCCCGCCAAAAAATATATAAATTAATTAATTAAATAAAATAAAATGGTACATCTGATTGTTGCCGTCGGGACCACAGTAATATCACAGCTCTCTCTTACTCCACTGAGGATAGATCACCCATAGGACTTGCTTACTTCTGTTTGCCATTCTTGAACTTCCCCAAATTGACCTCCTTCTCGCATCTAGGTTGTCCCACCCAGGTTGGAAAGATTTCCCTCCCAAGCACAACTGACGTGGGCTGTGCTTTCCATCAGCTGCTGGGGCTCAGGAGGACTAGGAGCACAGACCCAGATCTCAGAAGGCCCCTGTGATCTGGAGTTCTACGGAGTAACCCCTATTTACTTGGGGAAGCGGTCATGTTTGCAAAAAGATCATTTAAAAAAAAAACAGTTTGGCATTCAGGTGGCTGCTCAATAACAAACATGCTTTGCAATCATATTTCTTTAAAAAAATGGATGTATTTTTTTAATCATGAAAAATATATTGCCGCCACCATATGGGACAACCAACGACTCACCACCGATTTAAGATGCAGCATATTGAGCTGACCATATGTTACAGTGCTGTTGAATGGCTGAGTGATTCATGCCCGTCACATTCTAGTATATCAATTAAAGCTCCTTGAAGTCTGCATGATTTGTGTCTCTGTTATTAAACCCTGCTAATTCATCCCACTTACACATCTGTTATAAATCTCTAGGAGTGCTGCATGATTCATAGCCATCTGCGAGCGCGCTACAGCAAATTCTTCTCCTTGTAATTAACAGTAAATTGTTTTACTGCCATGCAATGAATTTTTCAGTTATATTGCAAATGAACTCCTAAATGTGCGGTTCTTTCCTAAGAACTGACTTATATCATTAGGCAATTAAAAAGTATTGCTTTGAACCAAAAGCTTTTAATCAAGAGAAATACAACTTAAACATTGCTTAAGAGCCATGGAAATTTGACATGGTGCTTAGAAGGGTAAGATGATTTCTGTGGAAAGAACAAAACAAACAAACAAAAATCCCTTCAGTAAACGTGGAATTCTGCTGGCACCAGCCGGGACCCAAACACTGCCTGGACACCGCAGGTGAGATGGGCTTTTGCACAGATACTGCTTATCTTACAAGTTACTGAAATTACCCATCGTTACTGGTTCTCAGGCCGCGATACACTTCTCTCATTGTAAAACGGTGCCTTTATTCTTGAAATAAATAAGTGGATAATTAGCCAAGTTGAATCATCAGAGGATTCCAGGGCCGGTCAAGTGCTCTTGTCAAAGGTGAAGCAAATTCATTTCAGCTCGCCTCGGCAGCTCTTCGAAAAGGCTTTGATTTTTCTCCCCACTTTCGGGGCTGCAGCCTCAGATTCATGAGTCCGTACATCAAGTCAGTAGTTTAACAACAAATGGAATTAAATTCAAAGAAAGGAAACTAATTGAAGGACAGCAACAAAAGTGTTTGGTAATGTGCTTTTTAATAAGGCATACCACATTTGCATGATAATTTTTCCTTTTTACCATGGAGCAGAAAGTGACTAGCTTAATGAGGGATTATTCAAGACAGGGGGAACAAAATGCATTCATAACTAAGAACAAAGATTGTATTATGAGACCCAAACAGGCAGCCTCAGAGAAGTAACTGGATGATTGGTTTATGCATCATGAATAAAAAGGTAGAAAAATATTTATATTAGCATTCACCAATGACTATATATGTGCGATTGGTGTAATTAAAATTATAAATTAACATATTAAGAGTGCTGGTTTCACCACTCCGGGTCCTAGTCACAGTGAGAAGTCTTAGGTACCTGCATGCAAAACAATGTGTATTTTCAATCCAGCAGCAACGGGCTATGCACTGCTCTTTGGATTCCAGGGGAAACAGAATGCACCGCTAATTAACCGCTTAACAGGGATGGGGAACGCTAAGCTGTCACATGGAGGTCACTCTGCGACAGGGAAAAGAAGTACCGCATTGTGCCTTCCTGAGTGACTGTACAAACAGAATTTCTGAAAGAAAAGACTGAAGTCAGGCTCAATTTGCAGAAGGGAGAAATGTGCAAATTTCCTAATTAAAAGGGTCATCTTTTTGCAAAGGTGAGAGGGATTTCAGAAGGGCCCGGCTCACTGGGCTCACGACTGGCATCCAGCTAGAAGCTGCTACAAAAGCCACTGGCAACCCTGCTTAGGGATTTTCTTAGGAGAGAGGGGTCTCCCCCAGAGGACTACGCCCCTAAAATCAGATTCCAGGTCTGTGCAGACACCAAAATCGGAGGATCCAAAATCATAGTTTCAAAAAGAAAAATCCAATCATAATTCTCAAGAGTTTTGATGAAGCAACCAGATAAACACTGATAGCTTTTGTCTGTGCAGCTAAGAGGTAAGGAGGCAATGCACTGTGGAGGATTTCATGCCTCTAAGAGGCTGAACACTGCTGCTTATTTGCAGCCCTGCTGTTTCAGAATGTTTGAATGGTCAGTGGCCCCTTCTCATTTCTGACAGCGAGCTTGCCGCACTACGTTACACCTAAATTTTTGGCAAATATGCCTCAGTTCACTGGAGTGAGGGCCCTGCCATCCAAAAGGGCGATGCCAGCACCAGGAAGCCCAGGGCAGGGACGATGTACAGTCCCAAGGTGGCCCGCGCTCCCTCCCACTGCAAACCTGCCTTCCGTTGATAGCACTGGCCTGCGCGGGGCTCTTTTCTGACTTAGCGTCTCTAAATCTCAGGCAGATATTTAACCTGGGAAACTTTTTAAAGGAGAACAAAAAAACCTATTCACAGGCGGATAATGGAGTCAGAAAGGACATCAAATCCATAACTAGGTTTTTAATTTTTTTGCATGCAGATAAAAACAAGTACGTTTCTCCTCCCTGATCTGAACATTCCTGAAAATGGCTCATTTTATAATAAATCCAATTACAAGCAAAAATCACTTGCCCCACTCCTGCATACAAATGGCCCCTACTTTCTGCTTGGCAAAGGGAAAACCAGGTGATTCTGACCAAAAGTATCAGGGCTTAAAACACAGACACTTTTCCCTTTATAAACCACTAAAATCATTTCTCCTTCCGAAAAGGAAGCGCTTCACAAGGGAGCAGAAGTGATTGTGATTATTCAAAAGCAGAAGCTCGGCAGACGGGGAGCTCGGCCGAGTCCTGAAGGTCCACGTGGTGACATTTCCCGACTGCCTCCTGTCCTTGACTCCAGCCCCTCTTGCCTTGCATCCCACGGGGCTCCTGGGGTGTGCCGCCCTCCGCCCACATCTCTGTTGCTTGCCCTGTAGCCTGCAGCATACAGACCCTTCCTCCTGCTGGAATCCTCTCTCCCCCTGGCTTTCCTGACGTTCCCCCTCTCTTCCCTCTGGAACTCTGGCCATTTCTCTCTGTCCCCTTTACCCACCTGCCCTGCCTCCCTCCCAGGTGCAGGCAGCCCCTGAGGTGGCCCTCTCTTTGAACCTCTGTTTTGGGCTTCCTCAGCCTTCACTCATTCCTCACCCTGGGTCCCTTTCTCTCCTGTGTGGATAAAATGATTCCTAGTCTGTGTCGCTTCTGAGTGCCCACTTGGCTCCTTTTGTCCCAGATCTGTTTCTAGAAAATGATCAGACAACCGTAGGGGCTTATTTTCCCTGTACAGCCTTCCCTTATTTCTTCCCTCTTCACCAGGGCAACCCTGGGGTTTGCACTCTTCAGCAACCTCTTCAGTTCTTCCCTTTTCTTACCCTGCAGGTCTCTGCTCTCCTCAGCGGAGTCCCTCCCTCCCCCTTTCTGCTTCTGTTGTTTAGTCTCTGCTGCCTCTAAGAAAGCGACAGCCGGGCTGCAGATGCTCGCTCCTGACCCTGCCTCTCTCTGCTCGCAGCAGAGCCTTCTTAGTCCCAGGAATACCAGGCATGGTCATCCTCTAAGACAGCCCAGCAAGGGCGCACGCTCAGTAAGTACCCAGCAATGTCTCTGCCAATCATTTCTACTCCACCTTTCGTGTTTCTTCATGAGATAAGTCCCCAGGGGTATATATCAAAGTCGCCTACCTGATTTTCCCTTCCCATAGCATTCTCGTGACCTTTCCTACAGCCCCGAGCCTACAGCCACGAGGTGTGAGGCCCACTTGTTGGATGTCAACACCTTACTGCAAGCGCTGCATGGGTTAGCTTTGGCTCCCCCTGCAGTGCTTCCAATAGAAAACTCTCCACAGATGCTTGTCCCTGGCCGTCCAGGAGGAAACGTAGCCAGGACATGTCCAGGGCACACCGTTTAGATCCCAAACTGCAAATTTGGCATTCATAGTTTTGACGCCTAGGAAATGGACACCACAATGCTGGATGGCATACTTTCTATGAAATAAAAAATTGCTGTCAGACTTCAAGTTCTCTCTTAAGGTTTATGTTATGCTAGACCTCCTTTTAGGACTCTCCATTGTTACATATGTGCTATAATACTATTATAAAGTGGCAGATGTACAATAAATGTTTTGATTTGGCAACACTAAAAATTCTATAATTTATTTCTGGACAATGCAATGTTGTGTAATATTATAATTGTCATGATAACAGATTTTATGGATGATTTACTCTGCAAAGAGTACCACTTTAAATATTTTGTATGCATTAATTCATTTAATGCTCATAAAAACCTTACAACATATGTTACCATTATTTATAAATCAGAAAACTAAGCAAAAAAGTTAAATAATACACTTTAGGTCACACAGCTAAATGGCACACAGTAAATGGCAGAATCTGGATTCTGGCACTTGTGTTTTGGCTTACTACTTTTTTCCTTCAGTATATTTGAAAATGTAAGTAAAACACAGGGAAACACAAAACTACTTGTTATCCTATAAAATCTGCATAGATAAATCCATAGTTTCCAAAGCTAACTGGTGTCTGTGTCTGACAGCGCTTCAAGGGTCTCAGCTGTGTCCCATCCAGCTGTCCAAGGACAAAGGGCAGATGGGTAATTCGGAAAAGCTATGATGTGTTCTTCCTGTGACCACCAGGGCCTGAGTCCTTCGTACCAGGAGCTACAGACAGCAGCACAGAGCTGCCTGGGAATTCCCTGCTGCCCACAGTGACCTGAAATGCCATCCCAGACGCAGCAGCAGGGACCACCTGCCCTCCAGATGTTTGCCTCCCTGTCCTCTTTTCATCTCCTGGGTCCCACCAGTCTCTAGACCAGGCATGCTCTCCAGTGCTGGTCCCATTATTAGTACAAAATACTCAACGCCTGCGATGGAGAAGCAGAGGAGCTTGGTGTGGCTCATAGTTCCGGTGAGTTCGGTCCGTGGCTGGTCAGCTCCCAGGTGAGCACAGCATGCCGGGAGGTGTGGCAGAAGATAGCCGCTCCTGCCATGGCAGAGGGAAGTGGAGGAAGGAAGGAGGGAGGCGTGGGGCGGGTGATGCAGCCTCCAAGGGCGCAGAGGCCGCCTCACCCCGCCAGGCCTCACCTCCAGCAGGTTGCTTTGCCACACAATTGCCAACGCTCGGCATCCCTCGTGAGTGCAGCCCTAGTACCACGATGGCGTTAAGCCTTGGCTGCACCAGCACTCGTAGGAAGCCCACAACAGCATCTTAAGAGCGGGGCCCTAGTCATCCAGGACAACTTCCTGTCCTGTTCCACCCCACGGTCTGGCCTCTTTTCCTGACACCTTCATCTTCATCTTCCACACCTTCCGCTTGTGCTCAGTCAGTGGTTTTGCTTTCTCCAACCCATAAGATCGTTTCCACTTTTAAATTTCCTCCTAAGTCTTGCCATTTCCTAACTAAGGCAAAGTTGCTTTTTTATTATTCCTGTTCAGTAACGCGTAGAGGGAATGGGAAGTAAAAATAAACAGCCTTATTGCAAAGTGAGGTACTCCATAAATGACTGGACAAGCTAGGGTCTCTGCAAATGTATGCACACATCTGAAATCCACACAGAATAAATATATAGATACAGAAAAAGTTTAGTCATAGAAACAATTAACCATAATTTCATGGAATTTGTGAGTCATTCTAATTTTTTTTGTATTTTAGGGAAGGGTCTACAGGGTGCTCAGGGTCTCACTACTAGATTGGACTCATAGTGATCCGCATGTTTACAGCCTCCCATGAGCCGGGATCAAGGGTGTGCCACGCCCACTCCCAATCACTGTCTAAGCCCGCCCTGAGGGTGGGGCCAGCATGGCAGGCCCAGGGATGGAACCCTAGGTCCCCGAGCCTGCGTGCAGGTGCTTTAATCTGCTATTTGCCCGGCCTGAATCATTCTAATTAGTGCAAAACTGGAACACATAAAATTGCTTGGATAAAAAAAAAATGTGCCAAGCAAGCCTTTCCATAACTATCGAGGAGAATCTAATAGAATTAGGCTTATTTATATCATGATGAAAATATATAGGAAGGCGGTCTACGAAATATTTTGAGTTAAACGTGAAGAATGATAAAAATACAATGTAAATTTGTTTAAAGTTTTAAAAACTCCACTAGGAGACACTCTGTCATGAATACTCCTCGAAAAGCTTCCTGTGGTTTCCAACACAGCCATTTCACCGTTTTCCCACTTTCTGAAGCGGTGCTGAAGGTTCTCTTTCGTGGATAGCTTTAGTTGGGTTGCAGTGGCTGCCGCTGTCTTCACTAAATTAAAAACATTTCCATTTCACGATCCTTCCGATTTTTGGAAAGAGCTAGAAGGCACACGCTGCTGGAGCCCGTGAGCAAGGTGGGTGAGGTGACGCCATGTCGGTGTGAGCAGCCCGCCTCTGCCTTGGCCAGCACCGTGCGGAAGCAGTCGCTGCATCTTTGTCACATTGGGTGAAGACGCTCAGGAAAGAGGCCTTGAACCACTGCATGGGGAAGGGAAGGGCTGAGAACGCTGGGGTGAGCGTGCTCAGGGCGAGAAGGAGCACTGGGAAAGTGACCCGTGGCGCCGGAGCATTCACTGCTCTAAATTTTCAAAATGTAAATATTCACCTTAGTTTTCAGTCAACTCTCTGAATCTCCTTTCATTATTGCTTTTCATTCTTTCTTTTCTTTTCTTCATTTTGTGTTTGGTACAGGGTCTCACTACAAAGATTGGACTTGTGTGGATCCTCCTGTATTTAGCCTCCCCAGCGCTGGGATTACAGGTGTGTGACAGCACACCCGGACTCTGTTATTGGCTCAGCATGCCCTGGGGGCAGGGCTGGGATGGCATGAGGGACCTGTGATCCAACCCTACTCCTTCAGTTTGCCAAAGCAGGCGCTTAGTCCACTGAGCTCTCTCGCCCACCCTCCTGTCATTATTTCTTAAACATCAGCAAATTAACCATATTGGATCGCTTACAGAAATACCTTGATTTAAAAATATAATAAGCACTACAGTACCAGATTAAATACGTGTTAGTTATTACTGCCTGCAACAGGTCAGTGCAAATCTAGCTGGTCGTAGGTAAGACAAACCACAACAATACAAACCATTGTCTTCTCAGATCTTGATGACAAGCTTTATTTGAAATTTACAAATGTAGGCACTTCTTATTAATTATAAATAAAATATTAAGTAATCAATGACCTCAATAGAGGCAGAAGAAAGCTTCAGTGCAATCCTGTGGATCCGTCCATGAGGTGAGTGGCACCAACAATCCATCCCAAGAAGCCTTGCAAACACATCTTGCAGCCCTCACACTGCAGCCAGGAGCCAGGCTGGTGCCCTAACCCTGCACGCAAGATCCAGCTACATCCAATTCCTATGGCCTGGCTACCATGCAAGGCTGCCAGACAACATAGGGTTTTTATTGTCATCATTATTTTATTTTTTTATTAAATAATTTTTTTTTCTTGTTTCAGAACCTTTGTTTGTTTATTCACTCATTTTTATGGCTGGTTCAGCCAGCCCTGAGGGCAGGGCTGGTGCAGCATGTGGTGCCAGGGATCGAACCGTGGTCCCTGAAGCTGCCCAAGCTTTCCCAAGCAGGGGCTTTAGACCACTGAGCCATCCCACCGGGCCCTGTTATTATTATTTTAGAAACATCAAAGAATTCAGCCATCAGATTTACTGAGGAAGTAACACAGAACAGAAAAGGCGAATACCAAGTCCGAAGCAGAGAACCCTCGTAGACATCCATTTATAGACATACACTGTATTTTTTTATGTCCGTTAAAACACGCTTACCTGCCGCTAAGGTCCGACCTGCCCCGGTAGTGCTCGTTGTGCAACCAACTGAATTGCAGAGGGACACGGTGAACTCGTATGTCCTGTAGGGCTTCAGTCCTGTGACGATGTATGACAGCTCCTGAGGCCGTGCCGTGTGCAGCCGCTTCAAGGCAAGACAGAGTCGCAATGGTCAGCAAACCGATCATTGGTGAAAGAAGCAAAATTCTGGCAGTCGAAGTCTCACGAATTCAGAATGAGGGAATTATTGCCAGCTACTATTAGGGAAGGGATTTTTTAAAAGAGTCTCCAACAAGCCAGGATTTAATTGATAATTGTACAATCACACTGTTTTATGAGGTAATAATCCAGTTCCTGAGTAGATAAATGAGAAAACCAAGTTATTGCCTCATAAAGCAGCATGGTAGTATGGTTATTGTCACCAACAGTAGAGATAAAGATGGTGGCACTGTCATTGCTATTGTGAGAAAACCCAAGCAAAGCCACGGGGCGTGGCCAGAGGCAGCCCAAGACAAGATCCCCGCATGCTGTTGGATGGCGCCTGAAGAGAGCCAGGTCAAGGCCACCATGTAATTTTTTTTTTTTTTTTTTTTTTACAAAAAGACAAAAAAGTAAAAGGGAAATTAAGATGAAACATATTAGAGAGCATCCGAATGAGGTCAGTTCTGTTATCTTTCCTGTACAAATTAGCATAGCCCGATCCTATCAAACAGTTATGTTTTTCGAAATATTGCTGTAATCAAGCACTTTCAATTGAAAATAGCAGATTTGAGCAAAGTAGTCTGTGAGGAACTCTGTAGCCCATAAACGAGTAATTACACTCTCAACACTGAGAATCGATTCCATCATTATAAATACAATTGATTAAAACAAGTCATGTAAATTTTCTTAGGCTGTGGGTACAAATTATACTTAGCAAAAAAGTCATTAAAGTGTGGGATATCAACTATGAGTACACAGTTATTTTACATGGGGCTACTGATAATCCTTTCTCTACCACATAGTTATATTTTGGTCAAAAATGAACTAGTGTGATGGTCCTGTAAGATTATAATCAGCCTGAAATACTTCTATTGTCTAATAATGCCACCATTGTAATGTCACAGCAAAACAAATTACAGTCATGGTAATGTTAGTGTAAAGAAACATTACAGGTGTGGTAGCACAGGCCAGTAATGTCAGTGTTTGGGAGGGTGAGGCAGGAGGATTGGTGGGAACCCAAGCAGCCAGCATGTACTACATAGCGAGACCCTCAAACAAGCAAACAACACTGCTGGGTTGCCAGTGGCCTAAGAGATAAGCCCATAATTATGTATCACACTTCATAATCAAAAATGATGATGAGTTGCTACGTTACCAGTTCATATGTTTACTCAAGCATACAGTTCTTCATTACCTTGCAGTATACTACTGCTCTACAGTGTGTCACTACCTTAGAGTGCTCTACATTAAGAAAGAAAAGCTGAACCAGAGCTGGAGCTCGATGGTGGAGCACTTGCCTAGGATGGAGGAAACCCTGGGTGCAACGCTGCACACTGAAAGAACTACCGTAAAGCAAGACTGTATGGAAATGTATATGTGTCATTGTGATACTGTCTGTGAAACACCTAGCCCATGGACAAGACCCCAAGAAATGTCGCCTGTCATTACTAAAAAACTAGGTGACTCCAAGTGGTCATCACTCATCTCATGTTTCACGTGTTTCTTGATTGATCTAGAGACAGCATGGAGGAGTCCATTTATACCATCCGGACTTGTGGAGGTTCACTCTGTGGTATCTGTACAGTAAAAGCTCCTAATAATATATTTCTCAGAACATAGCTCTGTCAGTATACTCCTTACTGTGCATTCAAATAAAGTGATCTTCTGTACATAAATGTAAACTAGGATAGCTATGAAGTCTAGTCGCATTAAGAGCAAAATATTTTGGTATTTTCCTTGTCGGAATAAAGAAAAATTAAATAGAATCTTTGCCTAGGTATTGAAATTAAAACTTTGCAACTTACAAAGACAACAGAGAATAGTAAAAACAGTAAGACAAAACATCGAATAACAGATATAGAAGAAAGTATAACAACTGAAGATCAAGCAGAAACTATACCTGTAAATTGACTTTGAATATCTTAATAAAGCAGATGGCTAGATTAAATTGTTTAAACTCAAAGACATGTATTGTGTTAACTATGTTTTTATCATGGGATAATTAGAGATGAGTCAACACATGTCTAGACTAAAAGTACAAGGAATAATAAATGTTATTGACTTTTTCATTGTCTAGTATAAAAAATGAAATGTAGTGTTATGTATATGGTCTGTCCAATAAAAGTCTTAGAAAAAATGGCAGGCCTATTACTAGTGGATTGAAGCGTGCCTCCCAAATTTTCCTGTCTACCTAAGACCTGACCTGAGACCTTTTGGATGTAGGGTGTTTGTTTTTGGAGCTATCCAGGTCATCCCATACTTAGGGTTAGCATTAAATTCAAAGGCTGGCACCTTCGTAAGAGAAATGGCAAGGTCGTGCATTACACGCAGATGACAGCCTTGTGACGACAGAGGTGGAATGTGAAATTCTGTTCCTAGAAAGCTAGCAGTGCCAGCGGCCCATGAAAGCCAGAAGGGGCAAGAGAGTTCCCTTCCCCGGACACCAGGGCAAGGAGCAGGGCTCTACCTGCCTTTCACCCTTCCGTCCTCCAGAGCTCTGAGAATAGTGTTATGGTAAGCCAATGCTTTTGTGAAAATCTGACCTGTAGCCCCCAGAAAACACATACCATGGTGGGAGGGGCAGAGATCTGATCCCTAGAATCAATCTAAGGCAGCCCCAGCACTGCCACAGGATCACCCGAGGCCACCTCTGCAGTGGCCCGGCCGTCCTCACTCTGCTCAGCTCCGCTCCTCCACAGGCTGTGCACGTGCTGCCTCTGCACGCGCCCTCAAGAGACCTGAACACAGGTCCCATGGGGACCCGATCTATGGTAGCAGTGCCCGGAGCGGACCGGAAGGAGATCCCTCAGATGGCTGCTTGAGGCCCTCAGCACAGCAGGAAGCCAGTGCCCTGGAGCCCACAGCAGAGCTCTGGTGAGGCAGCTTTTCCACTTCCTTTGGCGTTGGGCCCTAAGGACAGGGACTTTGTTGGGGAAAGTCAGGACACAGAATCAGAAGGCTTCAGCTGGTTGTTAACAATACGCGCAAGAAAGACAGAGACTCTAAAGACAAACACTACCAATTTCAGAGAAACCATAAAACGTTCTTTATCAATAGCATCATGCTCAGTAGATCAGACAACCAAGAAAGGGCAGCTGGGTCTGGGCCTGGTAAAACATATGCTCCAGAGTGTGAGCTCAGGCCTCTAAAAGGCAAGAGATGTTGTACGTGAGTGAAGGTTTCGGGGACTCAAGTCGTCTGGGGCGTGCTAAGAAAGCCGCAGCAGTGAAAGGAAACTGCGGCATTTCTCTACCCCCACTAAGAAGGAAGCCCCAGGGCCGGCAGCCCTCTCCCAAGCTCCACACAGGTGTGCTTCCTGTCTATGTGGTGGCCACGCTGGGTGTCTCCCCAACAGGGAAAGGGCTGTGCCAGACCCAAGCTCCGGTCCATGAGGATCAGCTATCTGGAACAAAAGTCCCCACAGAGCCTACTGCGTTACAGGTAACGGTGACTGGAAAAGCAGGCCTGGAAAGAAACATAAAACAGGACTCTCGGGTCCAAAGGAAGGCTACACTGTGGTGTGGAAACCCCATGGCCCTCGCTAGATAGGTGCTCTTGGCATGTCCCTGGGCTTCAGATAGCACAGAGCAAGTCCCCAGGGAGCCCAAATGACACTGTAGTCAGAGCTACTTTCCCAAGTTGTGTTCTAACCTGAGGTCTTAGGGTCAGGTGTTCTCAGTAGGAATTCATCCTAAGATAAAAGTGAATTTATCATTGGCCAGCCAGGGAAGCTTGGGGGTTCCCTCAGGACCTGAAAGGGGCGACACTGACTCTCATTCACAGATTTGTCATTGCCTTGGTGTCTGGCCACAAGTCAGAGAACAGGAGGTGCTGCTTGGTAGCCCCACTGAGAAGGTCCTAAAAATAGAAGTGAAAAATGTCTCCCATGCATCTGCTTTACTAGACGAGGAAGTGCCCCAAGGTTATGTGTATGTGGACTCTGCATGGAAGCAGCTTGGTACGTTAGCCACTGGGAGATCAGGAATAGGGATCCTGGGGGAAACGGAGGAAATGGCCACAAAGTGTCAGATCTTCTTATCTCCCAGTAGGGTCCACCCGTCCCTCAGAGGAGACACTGGGCAGACGAGAACACAGACTAGTGCTTCCAAGTAACCTCGGCAGCCCCTGGCATCCCCCACTCCCTTGCTGGTAAGACAAGCTACGAAGATGCGATCCATCGGCCACGCATATGCATCAGAGAGGGCAGGAACCCGTCCTCTGCCATGACCACCCTGCGCATCTGTGACCTGACGCGGGGACGCAATCAGCCTTGGCCACTGTTGGCTGTCACAGCAGCTTCAGCGCTGCTAGATGGAATGCAAGTTACAAGAAGGCGGTCTGTGAGTGTATGCGCGCAACCTGGCACATGCTCAAAGCTCTCGTTACAAGAGATGACGAACTAAGCTGCAGAATTTTTTTCTGAAGAACCAGACATAAAGATTTAGCTACATTATTAATTCCCTAAAAGAATTAATACAACAGAAATATCAACTGATTGTGGATTAGGTAGTCTTGTGTGTGTCTAAATAATACCAAGCAGGCAGTTATAGAAAGTCAACTTCTTGCCAAATATTTGAATATAAGTGGAGAAAAGCAGACCTCATGAATTAAAATTGTATCAACTTTGTTTCACTGTACACTTATATTAGAAAAAAACAAGTGCAATGTAATATATACGAACCTTTCTATGTGTATATCATGCCAGAAAACTAAATATCTCATTTAACAAATGCATGAGAAAAATTCCGTTGCACAATTCTGCACACTCAGAAACTGTCACATGAAGCCCTGATTCGATTCTAAAGTGACCACTTAAAAGTAACAGTACCTGATGTAGCAGCACTGCAGTAGACTGCTGAGGCGGCCTCTCAGACACCAAAGTGATGTCATAGCCCACGGCCCTTCCTCGTGTCACGTTTTCTGGTGGCTTCTCCCAGGAGACATGGAGAGAGCTTGGGGAAAGGGTGGAGACTGAAGGGGGCCTCATGAAGACGGGGGCTGCCCAAGACAGAAGTCATGACATCAAAACCAAGAAAACGCCAAGCCCACGTATTTTCTACACATGCAGGTATTTATTCCAGTTTCTGAAAGGCTTTTATAAAAAAACTTTATTTATTTATTTATTTATTTATTTATTTATATGTTTGTTTGTTTGTTTGTTTGTTTAATACAGGGCCTAGCTATGCAGCTCAGACTCAGTAATCTTCCCGTCTCAGTCTCCCCAGCCACCATGCCCAGTTTCAATGGCTGGTACAGCATACTCAGAACTGGCAGGGCATGAAGTACCAGGGATTGAACCTAGGTCTTTAGGCTTGCCAGGCAGGCACTTAGACTGTGAAATGGCTTTTTAAAAAATAATAGATTTTGAATTGAAAAAAAGAAAGAATGTACTTACACACATACACACACACATATACACATATATGTATATATACAGAGAGAGCTATCTATATTTATAGATGATACTTATACATAGTATACACTTGTTAAAAAGGCTACCTGAAAGAATGTTCTCCATTTTATATTATGAGATACTTTGCAAATATAAAATAAATAACTTATAGGAATGCACAAATTTTATAAGGATGGCTAGTAGATAGCTGAGTAGAAAGCTATAGAGATTATCAGCATTTGAAAGAAACAACAAAAACAGAATGCGTCTTGGTCCACAGAGTGTGGAGCAACACAGTTATCACTGGGTTTCTCATGGAAAAAAATAGTCTTCTGAGCCAAACCAGTGCAGCTGAGGAAAAGTGATTCTTTAGAAGGCGGCAAATCTAAACAGTCTAAGTAACCCCAAAGAAACACTCCAAGTTTCAGTTGAAATGCTCAGGACGCATAGACGCCCTACGTCTTCCTGCTGCCATTCTTGGGACCTTAGTGCAGCTTTTCAGCGTGCAAAGCAGAGGTGTGTTGCCAAAGGGCCTCACTGTGCTTTCGTTAGCCAGTGACCCATAGGACTGTGAGGGCCCAGCGCCGCGGCGTCATCCATCACTTCTCATCTCTGACCTTGGCTTTCCCCTTCCCGATACCCTGGCTCATCACTTGCGCGGCTGTGGCATTGCTTTGGTCCAGGAGGGCTGGAAATTATTAAGAGAGCTGCAAGCACAATGCGCATTTTATTCATGAAATAGTTCCCTTGGACATCGACCCAAAGCTACTGCAACCCTCCGCAGGGCTCGTGGTTCACAGTGAGCCCAGGATCGCGGGCTTCTTTGGATCCCTCTAGAGTCAAAGTGGAGCCCAGACATCGCTGCTTTCATAAATACTCATGAAACTTGATGTGTGCTGAATGTAAAACATAACACAGAAAGTTTAAAAAAAATAGCTTCTGTGCCTTAATCAAGAACTTTAAGGAAACTAAACTGTTTGCCCTTCTTTATTATATTGGCAAGGGCTTGCAGGCACGCTCTTGAGTCACGGATTTTGGTACTCAGATGTCTATTGTTGTGTATGGCCCAGTAGGCAAACTATTTGATTTGGAGAAAGGAAATCAAAACGGAAAGTGAACTGTGGGGTTAGTAGAAGTTATCTGGTTTAGTGAGTGTGGAAGAAAGTGCGAGAAGTGCCCATGCTGGGCGTGGCTATGCCCGCCTGTAATCCCAGCACTCGGGACGTTGAGGCAGGAGGATTGTTGTGAGTTCAAGATCATGCTGGGCTACAACTGAGCTCAAGGCCAGCCTGAACTGCATAGTGCGACCCTGTCTGAAAGACAAGAAAGAGAAAAGGAGCAGCCAACCGCTCTAGGGCTGGAAACCAGCTGCTTTGGGGGACGCATTTTCCCAAAGAGTAAAACTGTAGGTGAGTCTCCTCCCCTCCCTCCGTGCAGTGAAGGCATTAAGGAATTAATTTAATTTAATGCACTAGTGAATTAATTGTATTTACTTTTTCTCTGAAACTTGTTACAAATAACATATAAAGAGTTATTTATGAAGCCAACCCATATATGAAGTTTTTTCCAGGGCCTATGTAAGTTTCCCATGCCTGCTTGTCAAGAGGCATAGCATTCCCAGTGCTTCTTTAAATTTCAAGCAACAACTTTACTCAAGAATTTGGTGGCAGACCTGAAAGCTCTGGACTTTACCCGATTCTCCTGTCCTCTCCGAGGTCCAGGCGGAAGACACACTACCAACCGCATTCTCCGCTGAGACCTTCAGGGCGTATTCTGTGTCCGGCTCCAGGCCAGCGATGGTGGCGGCTCTCTGGGGAGGTCTTGGTGCATTCTCATCTCCTGGTTCTGCAGAAGGCTGCGGACGGAGCCGGCCGCCACTCTGGAACACTCTGTGTTCTTCAGTAGACCCCGATCTTTTCATGTATAATTCATATTTTATAATAATTCCTATCAAAGTTAAACAATGGAACATGGGGACTCAGACAAAGGAGCTACTTGGGGGCCACAGGGGGAGAGAGGCCTATGAGAACGTTGCATTCTCAGTATTACAGCTCCATCAATAAGTGACAATCCTGTCAATTGCATGAGCAATCTAGATGTTGCAACTTAGTAATCCAGATGACAGGTACTTATAAAAGGCAACCGCTCTTGGATTAAATGAATGGAAAACTATTAAACCTATACTTATGGAGAAACAACCCAAAAGACAGTTTATAAAGATGAGGTACCTATATTTTACCATGGGTAAATCAATCTTTTCGGGATTCGTGGTCATAATTTCTACCATGTATGGTTAGCTCATTTATTTATTTGTTTATTTATTTGTATGGCTGGCTCAGCCCTGCCCTGAGGGCAGGGCTGGTGCAGCATGTGGTGCCAGGGACCGAACCGCGGTCCCTGCAGCCGCCCGCAGGCGCTTTAGACCACTGAGCCATCCTGCCGGACCCGGTTAGGTCATTTATACAACCCAATAAGAGTACCTTTCATTTGCATATTTTTAAATTTAGGATTTTATGTTAATTATCTGTTTAATAGAAGCCCTACTTATTTGCACATTAGAGTTAGCTGTTGTATAATTATACCAAGAAAATTAAAGTATTTTCAAAAAAGTTTTATCATAGTAGATACATGATATAAATTAGTAAAAATCCATGTATAGTTCTTGGCCTATATAAGCCAGGGTGCAATTGTATGAACAGAAAAATTAACTTAATGGTATCAGCTAGCCTATATACATATTTTTCACATTATTTCATATCTTTTTTCTACTTAAATGATAAACTTTACTGCCTCTGGGTGCCCTAACTTGTGACACGGTCAAATGGAATGTGTTTCCTAAGTGAGCTTCCAATTATAAACATCACTTGTGTTATGGCAGATGTCAGTAAGAGCAGAGCTAATATTAGCCTTTCAAGGGGCAATTTAATTGAATGAAATTTGCTATTCTATTAGAAGAAATATACTTGTTCAACTAATGAGGAGAAACTATACCATATACCTTTAAGAGTTTCTTTTTCCTCAATTATTACAGAATTACATAAATGAAAAGAGTCCATTAGCTTATCACACAACTCATGATTCAGGGTGTTATTTAGGAAAGGACAGGGACCCTTGTAAGCTTACCTTTTTCCTTTTTTTTTTTTTTTTTTTTGTATTTAGTACAGGGTCTACAGAGGCCCGGCAGGATGGCTCAGTGGTCTAAAGTTCCTGCTTAGGAAAGTTTAGGCGGCTGCAGGGACTGCGGTTCAATCCCTGGCACCACCTGCTGTGCCAGCCCTGCCCTCAGGGCAGGCTGAGCCGGCCATACAAATAAATAAATAAAGTACAGGGTCTACAGGCTCTTACTACACAGGCTGTACTCGTAATGATCCTCCCACTTTCAGCCTCCCAAGCACTAGGATTATAGGTGCATACCACCATGTCCAACCTCAATCACCATCTCCGCGTGCCCCAGGGGTGGGGCCAGCACTGCCCGCTGAGGGTTGAATCCTGGTCCCTGAGCCTGCCTAAGCAAGCACTTAAGTCTGCTGAGCTATCTGGCTGGCCGTGAGCTTACCATTTGGTTGTGCTGGTGCGGCCCATTCCGCATAAAGCTCAGTGGAACTGACTTTCCAAATCTTGGGTGGCCTCAGCCCCTGTGGCTGTGCCTGGGCTGTGGTCACTGTGATGGGCGAGCCTTGGACACAGCCCCCGTTGGTGCATGCCTGTATCGCAAACTGGTACTTGGTGAACGGAATCAGATTCCAGATGGTGGCTGAGGTTTCGTGGCCTTCATAGGGAACACACGATGTAAGGTTGTCCACAGGAATGCATGACAAAATGTATCTCTCTATCGGGCCAGTGTGACTTGAGAGCGTGTTCCAGGTAAGTGTCACAGAGTCAGAGCCCACAGGAAGAGTGTAACTTAGGTTCAGGTGTCGCTGGGGAAGCCCTGGCTTTGTCGTGTAAATGGCAGCTGCACTCTGCACTGAGCCATATACGTTGGTGGCCTCAATGTGGTAGGCATACGTTGTATGTGGTGACAGGGCAGTGTCTAGGAAGTCCTGGGTGTCTGCAAAGACAAGGCAAGAAGTGAGAAAGCTGCCTTCTGCAAGTCCGTAAAGAATTACTTCCAGTTGCCCTCCTATGAAATTATTTAACGACTTCAAGTACCCCCGCCACTCTTTTGAATAACAGTACCTGTCATACTTTCAAAGGTGAAACAAAGCAAATACTGACTACTTTTATTATTCACTACAGTGGAAGCAAAGTGTCATTTGCCGTAGAACATTTCAAGGCTTGGTTTTGTTTAACATGTCCATTGGATAGAAGACCAAGAAGTTCTCGCCATCCCTTGAACGGATAACACTGTTCCCAGGTGGAGCTTGTACAGCGGGGCTATCTCCCAGCCTCAACCTGTAGTCTCCACTGATGCCTCCTGGGCCTGCCCTGCTACCCTGAGTAGCGCTCGCAGGGCCTCCTGGAACTGTTCTAGGAACCGGAGCTGGAGTGGGCCCTGTGCTTCAGACACCACTGTGCTCTCTCTCTCTCTCTCTCTCTCTCTCTCTCTCTCTCTCTCTCTCTCTATCCCTTTCAGAATCAGGGATTGAACTCAGGACCTTGCACTTGCCAGGCAGGAACTTGTGCCCCTGAGCTTTCTCCTGGCCCCCCACCGCTGAGCCTTTTCAGGTGCAATTTCTTCCATGACAATTGCTCTTCCCCTGCTCCTGTAGCTGCTACCTTAGCTCACACTGCCTGCCTACTGAGCAACCTTCTCCTTCGCCATTTTCTCCTGCACAGTGGGTATTACGGCCTTTCCCCACTCCAACGTGGCCTTGAGCTGCAGGACTCTCTGAATTGACTGTATTAAGCATTCAAATTTCAGGCCCTGCCACCTCCCCTGGATAAAGTGTATCTCTCTGTCGGGCCAGTGTGACTTGAGAGGGCACTCCGGGTAAGTGTCACAGTCAGAGCCCACAGGAAGAGCGTAACAGGTTCAGGTGTCACTGGGGAAGCATTGGCTTCAGATTTAGAGGCTGGGGTAGCT
>PVJA010014684.1:0-46885 GCA_004027025.1 Myocastor coypus | reverse complement strand
AGCCTCCAACGTCACAAGCTTCACTGGTGGCACACTGCAATTGCAAAACCTTTGATTGTATATGTATCTGCTTCCTCTTAGTCCAAAGAGAAGTATATTCTTTCCTTTTTTTTTTTCTTTTTTCTTTCTTTCTTTCTTTTTTCTATGCAACATTAATAGGGAGGTGGGTCATGCCCACACACTGCACTCTATAGAATGAATGATTGTGAGGACAATATGCAATATGTCAACTTTCAAAGAAAAAAAGGGGAAAAAGAAAAAAAAAAGTAATGTGGATTTAGAAAGGTTAATGTTTAGTTGTTTGATCATTCTTATATACCTATATGTATTAATCTAAACTGATCCGATGATGAAAATATGTAATATAACCATTGTTAAATTTAAACAATAAAAGAATTGAAAAAAAAAAAAAAAGCTAACTTTTCTTTTCCCCTTACACTGTAATGCAAATCACCTGCCCCAGGGCATATTTACAAATTAACCCATCCATAATCCCAGTGGATCAGGAGTTAACCACAAACTCTAGGAGTCCGCCCCGTGGGGGGACAACCAGACACAAACCATAACATCTATCATTCTTTAATTTTGCCATGAGTTACTTAGAAATATTTTGTTTAATTTCCTAATAGGAATTTTATTTATATATTACTAGTTTACCATGCTAGTGTAATTTCATAAACTCAGAGAGCACACTTTGAATGTTTCCAACTCTTTAAAACTTATTTGGGGTCCAGGAAGATAGCTCAGAAGTCTAGCCACCTGATCAGCAAGTACAAGCACCTGGGTTTGATTCCTGATACTACCTGCCATGCAAGCCCAACACATAGCTGGCCAATGAAACCAGGCATGGTGGTGCATGCCTTTAATCCCAGTGCTAGGGAGGCAGAGACAGGAAGAGTGCCACAAGTCTGATCTGCATACTGACACCCTGTACTAAATAAGTAATATTTTTTAATTTAAAAGCTTATTTGGATTGTTGTAATGGCCTATTATTATGAGTGGAGTATTTTTAAAAGTCAGGTCGGTGCTGAAAATATTCAAGTCTTCAATTTTTTGATAATTTTTCATTCTTTTTTATCTATTACAGAAAAAACTGTGTAATCACAAAGTATACTTATAGATTTGCTTCCTTTTTATTTGAGTCCTATAAATTCTGTTTCACATATTTATTTTATGGTTGAGTTATTAAGAAATACAAATTTAAGATTTCTGTCCTTACAAATTGAACTTTTCATCATTATAAATTGCCCTGTTTTATTTCTGATAATATTCCTTGTTTAAATATCTATTTTGGTTTTAATATTATTACCTTGGATTTTCAAATTAGGATTTACATGACATTTTCCAGGCCTTTATCTTTCTCTCTCGCTCTCTCCCTCTCTCATTGTTTCTCTCATTCATATTTTAAGTTAGGCCCTTGTAGGATATGTATAGTTGGATCATGGCCCTTTATGAAGTTTCTCAGTCTCAGCTTACTTTTCTTAGTCTTAGCTTTGAATGAGAGTATTTAATTCGTTTAGATTTAATGTGATGAATGACATGACTGAGTTTAATCTTATTGTCTTACTATTTGTTTTCTATGTTTCCCACAAATTCCCTTCTTTTGACTATTCTTAGTGTTTCTTTTGAATTCGCTTATCAACTTTATGATGCTATTTTATCTCCACTGTTGGCTTTATAAACTACATCTCTGTTTTTATTCTTTGCTGTTTAGTGATTAGTCTTAGATACTTCATAATATGATGTCAACCACACTTCCAGATTTATCTACTGTAACTCCTGTTGCTCTTCAATTAAAGAAGCCACTGGCCATTGCTAAACATAGCTTACTTCCATAGCAGTATACTATATTCATATGCACATTTAAGGTAAAACACATTTATTTCAAAGTCATAGCAAACTACTATACTTTTTTCTATTGTCCATTATTTTCAATGAAAAGGTCACATAGCAGTTACTCCTTCATTGGCAGAAATGAAAAATCATTGGTCACTGTTAACAATATAACTTTGACACAACCCACGTGATTACGTTGCAGCAGCACATTTTTGCACTAAGAGAGCAACTGAACTATGTGGCCTTTGAGTTTTCTCTTGTTCCTAAACATTGGCAGCAACCAACCTAGAAAGAAAAAGAATAGGCAGTACAATGCTCTTGGTCAGATCAGGAAGTTGTTGTCCAAAATTGTGCAGTAAATTAACCCTGAAATGGGTATTAGATGTCAAGAAATCATTTTTTTTATTATGCTACCTTTTGCATAACATTAAAAATTATATTCTTTTCTTTATAACTTTTTGTTTTCTTGACTAGTTTTGGTTACCTCAACTTTAATAAAGCTTTTTCTAAAATGAATCAAAACAGGAAAGAACTAATCATTGCAAAAAATAAAGAGAACACAATAAAGCAGTCACTGTAAAACTGAGCAGGTCATAAAATAAACATTAAATGATATGTTGCCCACATATTTTTCTATGTTTAAAACAAGAAATATAACCTTTTCCATAGGTTTGTATAGTTATTTAAAGCAAACTCAGTAACAAACATAGCTGAATTTTAGCCTCAAACTGAAGGTTTCTCATTTCAGAAGATCAAAGTCAATGATTCCCTATTTCCTATAGGGAAAACTTGCTACCAAATGCAAAGTTTTAAACATAGGAGATTAGCCATCCTCAAGGAAATAAAACCTTGGAGCAGATTTTCTGGTAGCTCACAGATAATTTAGTATACATGAGGAATCTTCCTCTCAAAACATCCTACTTCTTTGCATGCTTACCAATATCATGGGCAATAAGTCGTCCTCTGAGCATATGGAGACCAGCCACATACCCCATCATTTCATTAGCAGACAAGGGAAGCAATCACAGTTCTGCCAGTGAATACACTCACATAAATTCTACTTATAAGGTCGTGGTTTACAAAGCATTAATATTGTATCAGTATTAATATTATTAATCATTGTTTCCCACATGCATTGTGGGTCTATCATACACAGAACATTAATTATATGCATACACTCTGGGAAACATTATCTTACAGTATTTCCTGCTCTAACAAGGTTATCTTCAAAAAATTGCAAAGAAGGAACACTATCTTTCCATTTAATGTTAAAGCTGCTCATTATTCATACTTATATCAACCCTCAAGTTATTGGAGTACAACAGAAATAAGTAGTGTTAAATATGGAAAATCCATTACAACCTCTTGAGCAAGAAGTCAAGGAAACTGACCTAGAATTCGGACTTTCCCTAGGTCCCATAGCCACAACTATAATTGCAATTCCCAAAATTTGAGAGCAGGAGCCGGGCATGGTGGCTCACATCTGTAATCCCAGAACTTGAGAGGCTGAGGCAGGAGGATCAGTATAAGTTCAAAACCAGCCTGGACTACAAAAGTGAGCTGAAGGCCAGCCTGAACTGCATAGTGAGATTCCGTCTCAAAAAGTCAAAAAAAAAAAAATCTGAAAGAAGAGCTCTTTTCTTCAAATATCGTAAAGCTTCTAGATTCAGTTTAATCTCCTGTTACTTTGAAACCAAAATTTCATTCTATTTACAAGTGTGCTTGGGTATTATACTACTTTGAAATATCTCAAGATATTTTACAAAATAAGCATAGGTATGCATATAATTCTATACAAATGCACAAAATATGTTCTAAGAATCATATGTTTTTCTTTAGATAGAAATACATGGAGTTTACCCTATTTTTTACAGATAACCCTAACCTCCTTTCTTTGATGTTTTAATAGTAGCTCAGGAGCCTTTATCTTTATTAAAAGTCAAACCTTTGCAAATCTAGGCACTTTTGCTGGTATTATTATTCTTATATTCCTCTTCTTTTCCTTTTGAGCTGGTACCAGATAGCATAAAATCCAATTAAGTGTACCTAAGTGACTGACATTGTGCTTGAAATCCCTGGTCAATAGCATAAAATGTAAAAATCCACAACTGGACTCTCTCATATCAGAGGGTTATACATAAAATATAAATTAACATCAAATGATAGAGTCAAAGGCAATAATTTCTCTTTGATCATAAGAAAGGTATTGTATATTGTGTTGTTCTCCAGGAATTCTGACCTCCAAGTTAAGAATTAAGATGCTTGCACTTTATTTAGAAGGCATAAACCCAAAACCGTGACAGTAAAGAACACAGGAAAGGAAAGCAAGGAAAGATGGGGCGCGAAGCCCATGGTCCTTCACAGCAGTGACTCACGAGTATATTTACACAGCACCTGGGACTTCACTGGGACACTTGGAAAGAGGACCTGAACAGAAACAAATTTCATTTATTCATCACTCACTAAGAAAAAAGTTAATATCAACATTTTGCCAAAGGAAATGTAGTTTAGGAGCTTCTGAATTTTGTAACTCCTTCTAATATATTTCTAAATAGACTACAATGTTCAGAGGCTGGCAAAATGGAAAGCCAACAGACCAATAAAAACTCTAGAGGAATCCTATTTAATTTTAGAAGAGGAAGATTATATGATTGGTTTGACATCCAAAGAAGATATCAAGGAAATTAATATATTCTAAACCTCTACTTCAGAAACTTCAGACATGAAATATATAGGGGGAAAATAATACCACTAAGGAATTTCACATTGAAACCTTTCATTTTGACCAAAAACTTGTCTTGTTTACAGCTATGAACATTCATAAGCACACGAAAATTTAATATCAACTGGGCTAATTTTTTAAAACAAGCAAATATTTTGTATAGCTCTTCACAACTCAGACTTACTTCATCTTGAAATACCCATCACTCCAGGGAAGAAATGGGCCCCGCAAGCATCTTTCAAGCACAAGAATCCCCTGCCATACATCAGAGCTAACTAGATAAAGAGAGCACAACTGCCACATGAGGCAGTAAACTAGAAATGAGTTGGGGAAAACCTGATTTTTTGCCTGAGGGTGTCAGACTTGATACACTGAGAAAATGGGTCCATTAGGTTCAGACACTGAACTTTGCAAACCTGTCTTTGGGGCCAGGGAACCTTGTCAGGGAAGGTTGGCTGGCTGCCTACCATTGGAGAGAACAATGACGAGGCACAGACACTAAGGCCGACAATGCCAACCAGCATTGGCATTGCTGGATGGCAAAGCGCTACATCAGATCAGGTAGCTGGAGGATGCTGGGAAGATCCTGTATACAATTAGGCACACAATTTATCCTCTAAGCTTGTTGCACCGACTTTCTAGGGCTACCATAGCAAATTACTACAAAACTGGCAACTTGGAACAGCAGATACTTATTCTCTCATCTTTCCCAAGATCAGAACTCTAAGGTCAGTGTCACTGGGTCAGCATCAGTGTGGTGACAACAGTCCATTTGGACGGTATGGCACAGAGTCAGTCCATTGTGTCCTCTAGCTTCTGTTGGCTCCCAACCATACTTATTTTGTGGAGTTAAGAATTAACCATTCCAATCTCTGTACAATAAGTTGCCCTCTGCCTATGTCTTATAAGAAAGCTTATTGCTATATTCAGGTCCCACTGAAATAATCCACAGTAAGCCCTCAATGTCAAGATCTTTGATAATCACATTTTTCCTTATAAAGTAGCATTTCTAGGTTCTAAGGATTAGGACCTGATACCTTTGGAAAATCGTTATTTTACCAATCTTATCAAGACATCTTTCAGAGTAAAGGTAAGAACCAATTTGTACTACTTCAGGAATGAATAACAAAAACCAATTGTTTGTCAGGCAAAACTGAATTAGCGGTCTCTCTCTGTTCTGAAATAAATCTCCAGCCCCTGAGCTATTATAAACACCTCGGGCACTGACTATAAACATTACACCTGAAACCGCCATAGCAAGCCAATACCAAATTCACTTCCCACCTCTAAATTCTGCAAGAGGCTATTTTGTCTCTCTGAGATGTTCTCATTTATTTCTTAAAACCTAGTTAGAGAAAGTTCCATGCTTTACAATCAAATGATCTCCAACTGTGATACAGGACAAAAATCCTGAAGAATCCAGGGTCACTGCCTCCGCGCTTTGACGTATCTGATGCCCCCCTTAGGTGTAATCACATTTTTAACTTTTCTACACAACCAGTAAGTGTTGTGTTTGAATCTATTAACACACAATGAAACAAATAAATCCTCTTGGTGTCAAAAGCAGGTGAAAATATGCAGCAACAGGAAGACTTTCTGATTTCATTAAATGATACCACCCATGCACCTGACCTCTCTAAGTTAAGGTCACCTTCACTGGAAAACATGCAGAACCAAGGACTTCCTCTTCAGTGACTGGAGCGGTGCAGGCAAAAGAAAAGTTTCCCGTGCCACCACTTACTTTTGCAATAATTCGATCAAGTACCAGAGGCCATCAGGAAGAAGCAAGTTCCAATAGTTTTGCCACAAAAATGAATAAACACCTTTCTCTAGAATACCTTCAAATATATTTGCACTGTGAAAGATACAGTAAATCTCAAATTTCTCTATATTGCTATATAGAGAAATCAAAAGAAAGCCTTATGTATATTACGACAGCTTTTAAAATTAAAGCTACTATTTCCCTTACCAATACAATTGTCTGCACCACTGAACATATCATTGAAGTAGTCATTACAGTGAATGACTATGATTCAGTGAGACATTCCAGTAACACCTTCTCATAAAGATGAACTTGATCCTGATAGGTTGTTTCATTTTTAACTCATAAGAAAACAAGACTCCTCTCTTCCTACTGCAGGGCTTTGCATTTCCTTGATACAAAGCACTATCATAGCTCAGTATTTCATATTTTCTCTTGTTCTTTCCTTTATTATCCCAAAGGTTAAGACTGCAGGCTAATTAACAATCATTTCAAGATCCTAAGTCTGTGCTACAATTTGAGCCACACTTCTCTCAAGGTTTCATCCAAAGAAAGCCACCCTAGTGTCAAGGTCAAGAAGTTTGGAAGGAAAAAAATCAGAAACTACATATTTTTAAAATTCCTCTTACGCTGGGCGTAGTGGCTCACGCCTGTAATCCCAGCACTCAGGAGGCTGAGGCAGGAGTATTGCTGCGAGTTCAAGACCAGCGTGGGCTACAAAAGTGAGCTCAAGGCCAGCCTCAACTTCATAGTGAGACCCTGTCTCAAAAAGACAAAAAATAATAATAATAAAATAAAATAAAATTCCTCTTATGCTGAGAATGCAAGTTTATGTAAATTTCTTGAAGTTTACATAAATTTCATCCAATATTAAAACTATTCTATAATACTCATAGTATATTCTGAAAGTCATGAAACATTGCAAATTCTTATGAAAAAAAAGAATAATCACAGAAAAACTATTCACTAGCTTGTCAAACATAAACCAGGAGAGTTCATGCTTTTGTGTAGCAATGAATCCTTGGTCCATAAAATATAATGAACTCATTAAATATTATTCAAGTTAATGAAAATTAAACATAATGTAAACAGTCATTATCTAAAACCCATAACATATTGTAAGTAGAAAAAGTTTTAATGCACAAATTACTATAAATGTTACAAAAAATGCTTTCTTGATGTTTGTGCTTGATGTATAAATGAAATTCATATTTAAGCTGGGTCCCACCTTCAAGACATTTCACTGCAATTAATGTAAAATTATTATATATTTGAAAATATTCCAAAATATAAATAAAGAAGAAAGTGAGGTGAATTCCAGGGATTGTGAGTAAAATTAATAAATATTAGAGGGCAGCTAGATAGTTCAGCGGATTACAGGGCCTGCTTAGGCAGACGCAGGGACCTGGGTTCAGTACTCTTCCTGCCTTGCCAGCTCCACCCCCAGGGCATGCTGAGAGGATGACTGAGACTGGGTGTGGTGGCACATGCCTGTAATCCCAGTGCTTAGACAACTGAAAACAGGAAGATCACTGGGAGCCCAATCTGGGTAGTGAAGTCTTACAGACCCTGTGTTAAACACATTTTTAAAAGTTAAGGCTAGATACGCTAACCTAAGAGAGATTGTAAAAAGAATTTTCAGGGCCAGCCATAGAGCTCAGCAGGCTAAAGCACCTGCTTAGGCAGAATACAACAAAGAGAACTGGATCCCTGGTTCTCTGTGCTGGCCCAGCCCAGGGGCATGCTGAGACTTTGACTGAGATGGGGTGTGTGACTGAGACTGTGCGTTGTGGCTCGTGCCGATAGTCCCATTACTTTGGAGGCTAATAACAAGAAAATCACCGAGTCAGATCTAAGTAGTGACCCTATAGGCCCTGCAGACCTTTTACTAAATACATAAAAAGTTTTTCTTTTAATTTTTTTTCGAAGACTCTCTTCTTTTGAAATCAGCCACAGAGATAGGACTCCAGCTTAATGCAACTTTTCACCTTGAGTACCACTGCAATTTTTCAGTGTTTGCACCCTTGAGAAAACCCTATAGGATAACAAATTTGTCAAGATAGTCCAGGTTTCAATGATACCTGGACTCTTTCTTAACCTGGTGCTTGAAACAGTGTTAGTTTTTGAGAAAACCCTTAGTATATCCCAACTGAGCACAGACCACCTTCACCTAATTTTGTAAAGAAACACCCTTCTCCCTGCCACAGGGTATGGGGTCTTTCTATTTTGTAAGACTCACTTCTGTCCATAAGCCCACAATAAACAGCACTTTGTAGAGTCTGGATTTGTCTCTTCCTTCAATCTTGGCATCTTTTGCCTTTACCATTCAGTTTCTGTACACTGAGATTTTTTTTCCAAAACAAGCCAGTGTAGGAGCAGAAAGACTTGGGTTCAAGTTTCTGTCCACTCAGTAGATATAAAACACAAACATATTAACTAACACTCACCTCCTGCTAAATACAGCATATCGTGTTCTCTCTTACCTTATAAAAAACTTCTTAGAGGTTAAAGAGGTGAACCAAATGATTTGAAGGAAACACATAATCAGCTCCTTTTTTCGGCTCCTCCCGCCCAAGCTCCATTCTCAAAACCATTGCCATCACATCTGGCCCACATGCCCACAGGATCCCTCAACTCCAGAGCTCTGACTCCACCCACCGTCCCCACCCACGAGGGCCTCGCAGCCGCAGTCCAAGCTTTGAAATGCAGCCAGGCACGTCTGGAGGTGAATCAACTTGGTGGATCAAGACCAAACTCCCACAGGCACTAACAGCATAACTTCACCAACGTGCAAAGATCACTGCCATGCAAAATGATAGTGACAAGGAGTAAGATTCAATCTCAGGGTCTGAGCCCACCCAAGTCAAATACAGGAGACAATGCCATGGAAGAAAATGGGAATCATACAGATGAAACTTCTGAATCTGAGGTAGACAGACAAGTACAGAAATGAATAGAGGAACTCAGATCAAAGAGAATATCTGAATTTTTTTTTTAAAGGCATGAATTAATAGAATCTGAAGTGGAAAAACAATTGCAGAAATGTATAGAGGAAACCAAAACAGAAATAATCCCTGAAGTAAAAAAAAAAAAAGACACGTCTACATTAATAGCATCTAAGGTAGGGGAACAAATGCAGAAAGGTAAAGAGGAGAATAGAGCAGAGAAAAATCTCTGAACTAGAGAAAGGAAAACTATAATGAAAGACAAATAATATTAAAGAAGATACTGATAAAAAATTAGAGGAGAACAGAAAAATTATGAATTCCCTGACTGAGCAATATAGGAAAGAAATATATTGCATGAAACAGTTGCAAAAAGATATACAAGAAAATAAAATTTCAATCACAAGTTGGCAAAATCATATGAATGAAAGTGAAGATAGAGTTTCAGATCTTGAAGACACAGTCGCAGCCAGTGAAAAAAATAAGAAAGGATCTCTTAAAAACAAGTAGGATGCAGGAAAAAATAATCCAACATCTGCAAGATGATGCAAAAAATGAACAATGTGAGATTAATAGGCATCAATGAGAAAGAAGGAGTCAATGCAAATGATATAAAAAGAATATGGGCAGAAGTAATAGCAGAAAACTTCCCAAATATGAGAAAGCAATTAGACATTCAGGTAACTGAAGCATACAGAACTCCAAATAACATCAACCCAACTAAAAATACACCCAGACATATAATAGTCAAGATCCCAGAAATTGAGCAAAAAAATAATATACTAAAAGCCGCTGGAGAAAATAAAAAAAATCACATTTAAAGGAAAACCCATCAGAATAATGACGGATTTCTCTTCACAAACCATGAAGTCAAGAAGAGCATGGAGCTCTTCTTTCAAGTCCTCCATGAAAACAAATTTCAGCCCAAACTACTACACCCGGAAAAACTCTCCTTCAAGTACAAGGGAGAAAAGAAATATTTCTACGACAAGGAACAACTAAAGTGTATAATGACGTCAAAGCCAACACTACACAGTATACTAACAAATATTTTAGAGAGGGACCAAAATGACCTTAATTCAACAAATGAGAACAGAAATATGCCACCAAATAGGGTAACTAACTGAACATAGGAGAAAAAGTGGTAGTAGTAAATAAAAGTCATTTCAATTGTAAGTCAATACATGTCAATTATAACCATCAATGTAAATGAACTCAATTATCCAATTAAAAGAAGTAGACTGGCAGAGTGCATAAGGAAACAAAACCCAACAATATGTTATATACAAGAAACACACTTAACTCATAAAGACACCCACAAGCTAAAAGTTAAAGGGTGGAAAACAATACTACAAGCTCCAGCACCTCAAAAAAAAAAAACCAGTGGTAGCAATCCTGTTTGCACACATTCTAAAGTTCAAACCAAGATTGATCAAATGAAATAAAGAAGGTCACTACATATTGCTTAAGGGAAAAATCCAAGATGAAGAGGTAACACTCATAAATATGTATGCACCCAACACGAGAGCAGCAAATTATATAAGAAAAACCTTAATGGACATGAAAAATCTAATATCCAATACCACAATCTTAACAGGAGACCTTAACACCCAATTATCCAAAAAAGATAGGTCAAGCAGACAAAAAATTAGCAAAGAAGTAGCAGAACTGAACCAGAACTTGGAACAACTGGACTTAGTGGATATACAGAGAATGTTCCACCCAACCACTTCAGAATACACATTTTTTTTCAGCTGCACATAGAACATTTTCTAAAATAGACCTTACGGGGCACAAAATGCAGAGCTAGATTAGTATGATGAGCTGTAAGAGGCTTAAATCAACAGCCTTCAATATTGCCAGTTTCACTGGTAACCCACTGCAATTATGAAACATTGGACTACATATACAACTACTTCCCCCTACTTCAAAAAAAAGGAAAATTTTTTCTCCTTTTTTTTTCGTTTTTTTTCTTTTTTTCTGAACCAATATCGATTAGGAAATTTGTCACTTCTGCACCCTGTGCTCCGTATAACTTTTGTGAGGACAACAATATGCAGTGTGTCAATTATTGCAAGTGTACTACTAACATGTTTTGGAACTCTCATATTGTTATCTCTTATTAAAAGTAATAAAAATAAAAATAAAAAAGCAAACACATGATCACATAAAGGCAACTGGCGATTGATTGTAGTGCATCATATTCTGGACTTGTATTCTGAGAACACTTTTGCTACCCACTGATGGTTAGACAGTTCCTTCGCTGACACACACTAACAAAACTGACATCTCAAAAATGATCTTATTTTTTAAAACATAAGCCACATTGCTAATAATACAAGTACCTATACGTTTTTTGACTGTCATTTTCATAAAAATACATGTGAAATATTATTTATAATGAAACTTTGAATAAGGCCCTAGTTTCCTCTGATATGCACGTTATGCTGTCAAACCTCCTCTGAAATTTTCCAGAAAAAAATCCCTCTCTACTCATTCATGTGCCACATTTTTGCTAAAGATTACACAATGAAAGGAATTATAGCTGAGTGCATAATTCTACTGGAATAGTCAAGCTCATCTGGGAAGTCAGTCTGCATGTGTACAGCTGGGCTGGGAAGGCATTAGAGGGCTCCCGGCTACGAGAGCATGAACATCAGCAGGAGAATGTCGAAACACGTAACATCTTCCTTGCACAGCAGTACTCTTGGTTAAATGGAATGTTGTGCTCTAAACTAAATTACTTCTAGTCTATTTGTGAAACTCGGTTGGATACAACTTTCTTATATAAACAACGGCTGGAGTTAAATCCACCAAAACTGGCGCACTGATTTATATTTTTAGTTTCATAAAACTTTAAGACCCAAAATTGAAATCTAAGAAAAACATGTTATAGCCCCCAAATATTTCAGGATATTTTATTTACTACAGTACATATATATATATATATATATATATATATATATATAGTCTCTTGGTACTACAAAACTTATACTCGTTTCTCTAAATCATCCCCCAGTGCCCAACTTTCTTCCAGGGTATTTATGCTACAGAGTAGAAATTGGCAACTAGGGAATTTAAATAAGCTAACAAAGTTTTTCAATATTAAAGACAACAAACAAGGCACAGAAAGGCCTTTCCTCGAGGGAGTGAGACTCAACCATACTGAGAAAATTCTTTTCTAATGTTTTCACACATTTAAAGAAAGGACGAAGGAGTTAGTGAGCTGTCACAAATCCAGCCCAGCGCCAGCATGGCTGTGCTTATACACAGAAACAAGGATAAAATGTTCCATAATTTACTCAAGAGCATTTAAAAAGTAAAGTATACAAAACTGTAGTAAAGATCACCAATGTTTCAAAATTCCAAAGGCCTAGCATGTAGGAGAAATCCATCCATCCTCCTGTGATTCCTTAAAGCATATTCCAGAGCCTCCAGTGTATTTTTCTCACCATCTCTATCTTCTGTGCTGCTCTTCCAATGTCTAAAGCAACCACAACAGAAATCTCCAAGGACTATTTAGAAAGAATAGGATCCATCACTAATTAGAATCCACTTTAGGAAAATACTGTCCACTCAGATTGGAACTGATAAAGAGCATTTGATGTTGGGTGCAAAGCACTGTACTGATGGTCTGCAAGCTTTCCCTGATGAAGGAGAAAATAATTTGATGAAGGAGAAAACAGAGAAATAAGTGCTTTGGCCACTTTTCACATCCCTCCCTCTGTCTGCAGAGCCTGAGTTTGCTGATTCAGCACCTGGGTTTGCTGACTCAGTTCTAACACTCTTCTAGCATATCAAAGCAATAAGCCAAATATTTATATTTCCCAAAGTCTCCTCATAGCTAGCAGTCTACATGTCACTTATATTCTACCAGTCAGATGTTCTTGTGCAAGACCTTTATTTAGAGATCATTTGGAGAGAAAAACATTTTTACTGCAGACTTTGACCTGGAATCCAGTTACATAAGACACAGGAGGCAAGACTGGGCACCTATTGTCCAGGCGCTGGGCACTGGGTCAGTACCTATGGTGACAACTTGAATAGCAGCTTTGTCTTGCCAGTAGAGATAGCAGCTCTATTAGTCACCTGCTCCTCTAGTATGGTCAACCTGCCTGAGAGTGCCTTTTGGAAATCTTCAGAGAAACACTGACCCCTCTATTTCTCCCAGCCCTTTTCAGGCTTACAGAATCATTGTAGAAGCTGTTATATGTATGTAAGACCTAGTAACAAACCCTGCAAACCTAGTATAAAGATAATTAGTATAAAGTTAAACAGAAGATAATCATTGCATAAAATATTCCACTTGCCCTTTTAAAATTAAGTCAATTAAAAACTAAATTTTTAGAAACACATAATGACTTACATAGCTGTGTAAAAAATAACTATAAATTGCACAAAAGCAAAGGATTTTGATTCAGACAATAATAAAATACAACCAATCTTAAAATATACAAACTAGATTCCTAAGGTTAATTGGTAGTGTTGTGACCTTGACTATAGTTGTACAGAACATCAGTGTTCTAAATGGTGACTGTGTTTCTAAGTCAACTCAAAAACAATACATAAGCTTTACTGGGACACAAATACAACAAAAATTGCCATAAAATATAAAAGACTGTCATTGTTTGGTGATTTTGCAAGGGGAATCATATAACACAGGACACATTTTATAATAGTATTTTATAATGAATCACCCAAGAATGATATATAAGAAATGCAAGAAATCTGTCCACACACATAAACACTAGAGACTCCAGCTGAGGTTCTAGGTCATAATGTCCTGCATGAGTCCAACTGGAAACCTAGAGCTCATAACAGTGCTTCCCACAAGTCTAACTGGAGGTCTGGAGCCGACAACAAAGTCTCATGCAGGCTTGCTTCACCAATCTGTACAGGAAAGGCCCAAAGGTCAGTGGTGGAAGCTAGGAAGTCTATATCAGTAGGATGAAGGATCTGTGCTAACAGCTGAGGGATCTGAACTGGAGCTAGGAAGCAAAGCTCAAGGTAAGCACCAGAGCTCTCCCAAAAGTACCACAGCCATCCTCGGTACCAGTGAGGTCCACAGCCATCCTCGGTACCAGTGAGGTCCTGAGCTCCTCCAGAAATGAGGAAAGCCAAGTTCCCATCAGGAAAGCCAATGCAAAAAGCTTCTTCATGAGGCTGAGCAGCACGCTATCTTTCCCTCCAGAGCCAAGAAGCAGACAGTGCTCAAGCTGAGGACCAAAGCTCCTCCAAAGTTCGTCAGGAAAGCTAGGACAACAAGGTCTACCAGCAAAACAGCCCAAGAGAACCAGAAGCTTCCAATGGATCCAACAGCTCAACAGCTTCCCCTAATATCATCCCTAACTGCATTTTTGTAGCCTCTCCTGTTCTGTCTTTTATGCTACTGGCAACAACCCTCAGGTGTGCCTCCCACACCGAGCACCATGCTAGTTTAATTCAGCTGGGTGTAATAACTTGACTACCAGTTACAAATCTACTACAAAGACTATCACATTATGTGATATGAGCGTATCATATTATGTAAGACAAAAAATGAAATATGAAAATTTTAATTTACTATAAATTACAGTTTTGGAGGACAAAATGAGTTTAGAAGAAGAAAGCTGAAGAATCATTGTTGAGATTCTCAACTGAATACTAGAAATGATGATACATTTTAAAGTCTAATTTTTCATCAGAAAATTATGGCATCTATTTTCCAAGAAATGAATGTGCCACTACTACTATGCACAGCTAAAGTATAATTTTTTAAAAAAAGAAAGCCCCAAAAGAGAGAAAAAGGAAGAAAATTTTTCTGTTGATTCAATGAATAATAAAGATATTTGTGTGATTTTTACAATAAAGACTAAAGCAGCAACCAAAAGGTACTCAAAAGTTCCAGACAGAGGATTTGTTTTCAACTGTCAAAAAGCCTGTAAGTACTTAGAAAAACTTGTATGTCTTTTATTCATGTGGCTTTTACCATGCTAGAGAGTTCATGCTGACATGAAAATGTTGCCCACTTTGTTCCTTTTGGAACCCTGGACCCTACGCTTTTCCTGCAACCACTGAGGAATGGGATGGTGAATATTCTCATATTCATGCATTAAGTAATTAATTAAGTGTCTTCTTTGTTTTGTGAGGTTCATGCATAGCATTAGGGTAAATATGCACAAATCATATTCATACACATATACAACTGTCATGTATATGTGTAGAGAACTTATAATGGAATTATTCATAAAATAAATATTAGATTTAGTACAGAAAATGTGTGAGCTTTGGAAGGGTGACTGAATTTATTGTACTTTTGCATAAAATGATCATTAAGTTTATGAAATGCAGTAACAATATATTAGAATTTATTTTCAGGGTGGGGCTGGTGCAGCATGTGGTGCCAGGGATCAAACAGTGGTACCTGCACTGTCCTAAGCTTGCCTAAGCAGGCACTTTAAACCACTGAGCTATCCCATTGGCCCAATATTATAAATTTTTTTGATTAACTCATAGAATTATAAACCTTGGAGCTCAGTGAAAATCTAGAGGTTCATATCACTGGAGAATTAATATCCAAAGAGTTATCTCTTTGGATAAAAGACCACGTTGGCAAATATTTTGAGAAGGTGAAGTGGAGTCAACCAACTAAACAGCAAAACCTCTAGTTTAGCAAAGCTTTAATTTTTAAAAAATTGTGTTCAGTACAAGGTCTACAGAGTCTCATGACATAGATCAGACTCATGGTGATCCTCCTATTTTTAGCTCCCAAGCACTGGGATTACAGGTGTGTACTACCACGCCCAGTTTCAATGGCCTCTCAGGACACCCTAGGGGTGGAGCCTAGCATGGCATGCCGGGGATCAAATCTGACCACAACGCTCTGCCTAAGCAGATGCTTTAGTCTGCAGTGCTACCTGGCTGGCCCTAGGAAAGTTTTAATTCTCCTTGAGAAGATTAAACACATTGTCTTTATAAAAGCCGACATTTTTGAAATTCATCAATTCCAAGGTTATAAGAATCCTGGACAACCCAAACAAAAGAGTTACATGAAACCACCTTTGGAAAGTTCAGTTACTGAGCTTGTGTGCATGTGGCTAATAAAATGCTGGTGAGAAACAGCATGAGAGAAAGGAATGCTATTGCCCTTGGAGGCTATCCACAGTAAAAACAAGGCAACTGGGAGCAGAATTCTAGGCTAAGAGTCTTTGGACTTTGGCCAGTTCTCAGCAGCACAATGCACCAGCAGTGTACCTGGGAAAAACATGTTGCATCCCTAGTACTTACTTTTCATTACAAATAAGCTGCAGTCATAACTTTGAAGTGTGTTGTAAAAGTAGAATGGGTTACAATATGCAAAAGCTTTTGTAGTCAGTTCAGCACTTTGAATATATTAAAGGACACTGCAGGAAATTTTAGGAATTAAAGTCCAGTCACCCACTGACTCCTCTAGTTTTATTTCCCTTCATTCAAAATGAAAGAGTACACGTTAACATTTACATACCCAGTACTTCACTGAGAAATATTCTAGAGTTCTGGAATGTGAGACCAGAATTCCACATCAAACACGACTGTGTTAAGAAGCAAGTACAAACATAGATAAATTAAACTGCCCGAACGAGTAGCAAGGCCTGTTGTAAAGATCATCTTGTATTACTTCCAAAAGAAGTCAAGAAATTGTTTGCTGTGAAGTGTTCCTAAAGTGATGAGGCATGTTCCTGTACAATTTCTAGAAAAGTACACTCTCCCCAATTGACTTATTATTTTGCAGGATGGCCTGAATATTAAAGAGAAATGTGACTTTGTTTAAATAAATCCCCTTAAGTCAGAGAATAACTGGATAAAAGCTATTTAAAAACATTCAAAGCCACAGAAAAATCAAAGCCACTGGCCTGAGATTTTTTTTTTTAATGTAGAAATATATTTTCACTCTTCAGAATTGTGATGACTGAAAAAAATATTGAACTTGGAATGTGTTCTGTGGGCTATGCCAAGGCTGGGCCGTTGGCTCACTTGACTGCAGACAAATCACTTGACTTTTCAGAGCCCCACATTTCTCTGGGTAAATTAGATCCATGTAAATTCTTTTTTTCAACTATAACATTCCATGCACATCATTATTTTAAGCTCCAATTCTAACCTAAATTTCATTTACAGTTCTGCCTTTTCTAAAACTGGAAAATTGCGAGTTGGTCCTACAATATAATTATTTGCAATCTGCTTGACTGAAATGGATTTTAACTTCAGAATGAAAAGCTTTTATTGCCTCACCCTTGACATGAAGTGCAGTAAAATTTCTCATCAGACTGCCAACGAGCCAAGCACATACTGAGCTTAATCCCCAAAGATACATTTATCACTGAATACTAATTTTATCATTCAATAGAAAACACTATGAATTGAAAATTGTAAGTAAATGCATTTTGTTCCAACTGCAGGGTAACCTCTGAATGACTTCTGCGTTGGTCTGCCCTGACAGTTTCCGGGTTGTGACACCATTGCTTTATTACAGATTAATTTATCTTATCTAAAACCAGTACATCTTCTGATGAGCTTGTCCTAATTGCTGTGGTGCTTGTGCTCTGCTTCAGCATAACGTAGCTGCTTCCCTCTCTCTTCCCCTTCTCCATCTTTGGGAAATCTAAAAGCGAAGCCAAACAGATGACACAATTTCTAGATCTCACCTGTCAGAGATTCTATTTCTTCCTTTTGAAAAAGAAGCCCACTAATACCTGCTCCTTGTATTAAGTCAAATATGCATCAACAATATTTTTGCCTTTTAATATTTTAGCAAGCTATTCATTCAATATTGAGTATTAAAAAATCTGTTGACTATTTCTTTATACTTTTTCAGCAATTTCTGCCCATGTTCTAAACAATATAATATTTATCCAATGTGCAGTATCTTTATTGAAATTCAATTTTACAAAAATTTCAAATCTTACAGTGTAATCTAGGCTGGGGAAATACCTCAGTGGAATGAGTGCTTGCCTGGCAAGTGCAGGGACATGAGTTCAATCCCTGATGCCACAAAAGAAAAGTATAGTCTACTATGATAGTCTACTATTATTCAAGCATAATAGCAAGTTCTAGAGAGATGCAAGATTGAATAGGACCAGTAATTATAAATACCATTATTTTCACAATGTTCCTTTTTGCGGGAATATGCATATAAATAAAAGATAGATAGATAGATAGATAGATAGATAGATAGACAGACAGACAGATAAGATTTCTTTGGTGGGGTATGGTAAATGCTACCAAGGTAGCTATAAAATAGATAGCAACACTAAATTTCTTCAGGGTGTCTCAAGAAAATTTCACAAGGAAAATGGTATAAGAAGGTGAAAGACAAGGAAGAAATTGGAACAAATCGCATCAGGATCAACACAAGCAAAATCATGGAGGCCAGTAGGTATGTAGGACTGGGATAAAACAGGATGTGCCAATGACTCATAGCCGAGATAAGAAATGATGGTATGGATGTGAACATCATGCCAAGGGTTTTTTCCAATCATTTCCTAATTTTTATTTTATTAATTGTATTAATTTCAATGAGAAAGAAATGACAATGAGACAGTTTCAAAACAGGTTAATAAGGCAGCCACAATAATTAATACAATGCATAGTGTTGTCTTCATAGTAGTTGTTCAGAGTATAAGATGCAGACATAACTTTTCTAAACACTGTTAGTACAAATCTTCCTTCTCATTGAATTAAGAGAAAGTAGTTGTATGTATAGTTCAATAGTCCATAATAGTAGTGGGTTATCAGCAGGACTGGCAGTGTTGGAATCTTTTGACTTGAACCTTTTACAGCTTAGCATATTAATATGGCTTTACTTTTTATACCTTGTGGTTAAACTTTTCTGCTGGATGCTTAAGACCGAGCTAAAGCAAGACCTATAAAACAAAAAGTGCAACTTTTGTGTCTGACAAGGTCAGTCATATCCTCTCAGGATTTACCCTGAAACTATGTACAGCATTATGTAGAACGTTTATCAGTGTCAGCCATCTGGATGAGTCACAACCATTGCTTGACCAGTTTGCTCTCTGTGAAATACTGAGAGAATGTTTTCTCTCTAGGTGAGTCTCCTTAGGCACACTATATGCTGTCGGTCCTTTCCTCTGTGGTCCCATAATCTCCTTGAACAGAAAATTTGGGGCACCACTGTGTTATAGGATGTTATAGTACATGTTCTCTTATGTCCTGAGTCCTTACTGGCCTTGAAGGGCTAGGACCAAAATATTGGCAATCCATGTAGCCCTTGTTTTTCTCTAATTTTTGGTCTGTAAATGTACATTCTTAAGCCTCCAGAGTAAAAGCTTAGTGATATTATTACTCTATAACATCACTGTCTTTTTGAATACTAAACATCTTAGACTTAACTTGGAATCGCTATTTTCCATCAAACATTGATATTCTAATAAATTCCTATAGAATATGATTAAAAGTTACACATTTTTACACAGAAATGTAGAAATCTGACCATGTGCAAAATTGTAGCAGGTCATGCCAGGCATTTTAGATGCCATCCAGAGAAAAATACATGTAAAATGTACAATGAATCCAATTTTTATCTAGAGCAATTATATGATGAGAGTTCTGCATATTTTGGAGTCTTAAAGCGGGAGAAAAGAATTATAGATGACCATGATGGTTAATGGGAATTGTCAGTTGAACTACAGAAAGAATCACCTTGAAAGTTAATAAAGCACATTTCTGGGTGCATCTGTGGATGTGAGTAGAGTTGATTATAATGTGAGCCAACAACAGGGGGAGAACCAGGCAGAGGGGAGGGGGATCTATCCAATAGGCTACAGCCCAGATGGATTAAAAGGATAGACAGGTGAGCCTGCTTTTGAAAAGCTCCATTCTGCATGAATGGGTACATCTTCTGCTACTGCCATCACCTATGGACCTCAGATTTCAGTCTCTTTAGCCTTTCAGAATGCCTTTCACCATGGACTCATGCCAGTGACTCAACATTAGCTTCCAGGCCTTCAATTTTGGGCTCATCCTGCACCCTTTATCCCTCCTGTTCTGTGGCTTTCAGCTTCCTTTACTGAATAGCTTCTGGACCCTCTGGCTTTCAGCACACAGATGACCACTTCTGCCTCTGATCCCATAAGCCTATCTAATAAGTCTCCTTGTATAGTAGGCAGACATTTATTTTTCTATTGATTTTCTTCCTCTAGAAAACCTTCACCAATACAAAGACCCGTTGGTGAATGTATTGGTGATTAGGCTTAAATGGAGGAGGCTCCAAGGTATCTTCTAGAAAAAGTGAAGACAGGTTGAAGAAACATCTTAGAGATGGACTCAGGAGCACAGGATCAAGTGGTTATAGTGTTAGAAGTGGAGGAATTTTAAAGAAAGAAAAGTCAAAACTTATTCCAAGATTGGGAAGTAAATGTAGAAGAAAGAATGTTAGTGACAGAAAAATGTTGAGAATATCATTGGTGTATATAATGAGACATATGGCCAACACATCAAAATGAAAGTTTAGTGATGTCTTAGAAAACTGTAATTAGCACCAAACGAGAAGACAAATTCATGGTTCACTGCTACCTAAGCAGCAGTAGAGGTCATAAGGGTAGGTGTGATGGTATAGGGAAAGTTTCACTGGGAAAGAAAGAAGTGTGGTGACAAGGGCCAGAGGGATCTAAAAAAGGAAAGAACCAGGAGGAGGAAGAGGAGAATAGCAAGGAGGGGATGAGAGAAGTAGCTGAAGATGTTGGAATCTAGGAATCCCTGCAGGAATAGGAGAGAGCAAAGCAGAAGCAGAATAACAAGAAACCCAAAAAAAAAAAAAAAAACCAGAGAAGGCTTATTCCAGAAAGCAGCCAGGAAAACATCTGCTCATACAAATTGTTCCAAAGGAAAAAGTGCAATGCCAGAGTGATCCAGCAGGAAGTAAAACTTGTGCAAACTCACAGGAAGCAGGGAACCAACAAGGATGTGACGTGAGTGACAGAGGGATCCAGAATCCAGCACGGCCGGAGAAAAAGTGGGGAAAGATTCCCTCGGGAGGTAGTAAGGGGGCTTGTCTCTGGTAGAGCAAAGAAAGTTAGCTGGGTGAGAAGGAAATGGGAAAGTATCAGAAAACAGATACCACCAGAATTAGAAGGGGACAAAGGCCTGGGAGGTTCCTCAAGCTTGATCCCTGAGCCACAGAGAAGAGCAAGCAAGGTGGAGGGATAGCAGGGAATCAAGCCATACAGAAATCAGTAAGTCACGTAAATAAGGGACCACGGAATGGCTTTAGGTAGAGATAGCATTCAGGTCTTGCATTCTCAAATGATTCAGTCTAGTAAATATGTACAGAAGACTCTCCAGATAGATATAGGAGGTACAATTGTCAGAGATGACTAATGTCTAAGACCGATTCTTTTAAATGTAGGGTTGAGGCTAATCATACTCAGGATTCACTTTTGCTCAGTGAAAGACAGCGTGAAGAATGCTCCTCCACTTCACTATCCATCCCCTGGAATAGAGACTAAGTTTAGGCAACAGCAGTCCTGTCTGGGTTGTGGAGGACAATTAACAATATTAGGAGAACAAATTTTCTAAAAAGCCAGGAAATGCAACTAAACCTCATGATCAGTCTCTGCCTCCTTCAACTTCGCAGTCTCCTCCTCCCCCTCTCTACCGTCCTAGTACAGCGCCTGTGTTCCATTCACATCAGTCTCCCTTTAGTTTGGATCTTTGTCTCTGACCTTATGTGCCCAATCCTTCAGGTCACAGTTTGCAAAAGTCTTCTAGAAATTATTTTCTGAATTCTTAATAGATAAGCTAACACAGCAGGTTTCCTTATGTCTGCACACACGCACACTGTATGAGTGCCACATCCACCTTCCAAATCTCATTCAGCCTGCAGTGAAAGTGGAGAAAACCAGAGGAGCTATAGGCTGGGTAGAGGCCTAAATAGGAAAAGAGACAAGATCAGAAGGTTAGGGACAAGTAAGGAAGTGGAATCCCTTCCTCCTGGTCAAAGAAATTGTAAGAGACTAGCTTGTGAACATAAAGCTTGTCTTAGTTACTCTTTACTCACTGCTGGGAAAAAATACCCAACACTCAAAATGAAGGAAGGAAAGGTTTGTTTAGCTCATAGTTACTGGAAGTTTCAGTCCATACTCAGCTGGTTCCAAGACAGAGAGGTGCATGACAGAAAGAAGCAGTTCATGGCAGCGGAACAGCAACAATATGGTGACAGAGGCACCTGACCAACCAGGAGAGCAGAGAACAAAAGCATTAGTCTGTCTCTCTACATATTACATTCAGGCTCTCTGCCTCAGCCTATCCTCCTTAGGCCACACCCATAATCCCATCCATACTCAGACCAATAACCCCATCAGTACTAAAACACATAATCCCAGTGGATCACAAGCCAAGTAACTCCAGCAGTACTCAGATCCATAATCCCATCAGTACTAAAACACATAATCCTAGTGGATCATGAGTCAAGTCTCAAACTCTAGAAGCCCCGGTCCCATGATTGCATAAGGCTTTGTGGGGACAACTAGACATAAACTGTGACAAAGCTCTACTGCTTTTTTTTTTTAAAGTACTTAATGATAAAAGGAACATAGTGATGTCCTTACCAATCCTCTTCTAATGTCCAAAAACTTATTCATTGGAAACATTTCCCATTCATTCCTTCAAAACAAAACAAATTTTCAAAGTAGAATATCATGTGACTGACATTGTTAGGGGATCGCAAAAAGAATGAAGTAATTTGCAAAAAGTACAGAAGTATTTCTGCTTTAGAAGCTTCCATGGGCAGTACCTGTACAGAGGGAGAGGAATATTGCCTGTCCTTCAACATAGTGGGATTTGGAGGTTAGCACTATGGTTTAGTCCCACGGTGTGATGGTGATACAGCTAGTGCTTGTTTCTGTCATTCAACAATGCAGTATTACTGTTTTTACTTTATTTGCAACCCGCATCACACACACCACCACACAAACTGGGAACCAGTGCTAACACAATGTTAAAATCACTTCAGCAATTTCTTACAACATCCCTGTTTCCAGCTACGCAGAGGCTGTTCATGCATCTGGAACATCCCAAATTTAGGAGTTTTCTTTGCACACCTGAGGCCACCGATGGTGGCTCTGCAGCTGTCATCATGCCACAGAAGGAATGTATTGAATTACACTGAAAAAAAAAATTACACTCTAAACACTATGGGTACTCCTTATATTTTCATGAGAAAGAAGGAAAATCTAGAGGCTCGTGAATGTTCAAAAAAGGCAAAGAAAAAAAAATGATTGACCTGAAAGCTAAACTCTACCACAAACAGGGCCATGTGGAAAAAATACAAATGAAGAAGACTATCAAGGGAAACACCAAACAAAATAATAATGAAAAGGCTCCACAAGGAGCCATACCTGCCTACCTGTTGGATAGAGAAGGATAGTCTCATACAAAAGTACTTTCTAACATGATTAAACAAAAACAAAAAGAAAAGGTGGGAAAATGGGAAGTTCCTCTGCCCAAGAAGTTTGGGCACCAAGGAGCAATGGAAGTATTAAAAGTTATTTGAACTGGAAAGTGAAAAAAGAAGGCATGGAAGAGGATGGTTATTAAAGTCTGCTTTGTTGGAGATGGCTTTACAAGAAAACTACCTAAATATGAAAGATTCATTAGGCCAATGGGCTTATGTTTTAAGAAGGTCCATGTAACATGTCCTAAACTGAAAGCCACCCTTTTCCTGCCAATACTTGGTGTGAAAAAGAATCTATCATCGCCGCTGTATAAAACTTTTGGTGTTATTACCAAAAGAACAGTGACTGAGGTGAATGTGAGCAAATTGGTTCTTGTTACACAAGAAAGCAAGGTTATTTGGGGTAACTATGCCCAGGTAACCAACAATCCTGAAAAGGATGGATGCATCACTGCAGTCTTACTAGTTTGACAAATATTTCACATAATAATTTCTTACACTTATGGAAGACTACCGGCCAATCAGGAAAACCATAACTTGAATACTACTGAACAACTCTTACGACTACATTCATCAAGAAAATTATTTATTAAATTGTAAAAGCAGGGGCCCAGCAGGATGGTTCAGTGGTCTAAAGCGCCTGCTTAGGAAAACTTGGGCGGCTGCAAGAACCCCGGTTGGATCCCCAGCACCACGTGCTGCACCAGCCCTGCCCTGAGGGCAAGCTGAGCCAGCCATAAAAATAAATAAACAAACAAAAGTGCTGAAACAAGAAAAAAAAAATAGCCGGGCTTGGTGGCTCACACCTGTAATCCCAGCACTTGGGAGGCTGAGGCAGGAGGATCGTTGTGAGTTCGAGACCAGCCTGGGCTACAAAAGTGAGCTCAAAGCCAGCCTGAACTGCACAGTGAGACCCTGCCTCAAAAAGCAAATAATAATAATAATCATAATAATAATAATATAATAAAAAATAAAAATAAAATAAAAAATAAAAATAAAGTAAAATAAATTCTAAATTTAAAAAAATTGTAAAGACATTCAAATGTCCCAGGTTTACAAATAGGTCTTTTATTAGAGTCTGCTAATGGCTTACATGTCAGTGAGATTGAACCATTTGAAAAAGTGACACAAGTCTTTACGTTAAAGAGTGGATGCTCAGCAACACAGGTCTCTCATTCCTAAATGGCCAACAGTATTTAGAGTCAGGGAAAACGTAACTTAGGGGTTTGAGGCTAGGAAGTCTTCTGAAGCTATTCTACCATTTATCGTTAGTCAAAAAAAAAAAAGTCATGTTTAAGTTTATTCTCAATATAATCTGTTTATAATACTTTAAGAATGGCATTAGAAGTTTATTTAGATCATTCCAACTTAGTTGCACTGATGCCCTGAAAAGAAAATTTATTTGCACTTAAATAGTATAAGAAGGTTATATGTTAGGTGTGCATCTCACATTTTGTGATCAGAATTAAATGGTCATTGCTTGAAAAAAGTTCTTACAGTTATTGACAGAAAGTAGAACAAATCACAGAGGCAGACTCTGCAGCCACTCACAGTAATGTGATTGCACAATTCCCTGAAAGAGATGAAGATGCCCGAAGCATGTAAAGCACCGATCCCAGGACCAAGAAGATTTTACTAAACTTACAGAGAAGTTCAAACTGCCAAACTCCCCAATGACCGAAGTGCCAAGATCAATGGTTGGCCTAGATGGTATCATTTTCACCCTGCTCCGGAAATTAAACAGCTCTGAGCTGATAAAGCCCATAATTTAACATGTAGGGCAAATTGCTAAAGCACTTAGCCGGTGAGGTACTAATCTTCCTTTCCTATATGAACTGGAACTGACTCCTGACAGCAAAATCAATTGACGAGATTTACCCTAGGGATAGCTCCTAAAAAAGCAGTGTAATCGGGAGATAAGGGAATTGATGGGGAGCTCTATCACCGCCCTCCATCAACGTGCCACCAGCTGCCAAAGGTTGTCCACAACCCCAAACCTGCAGGAGCACGCCTCCCGAGCAGATTCCACTGAACTCGAGATGCTCACGGGTCAAAATCCCTTCCCCCATATTGATTTAATCTTGTCCCCTGGATCACGTGAGGTTGAGCAAATTTACCACTTTGGTGCCCAAGGGCAGCTATGAAGTTATAAAAGAGCAACCTTTGCTTTTCCGTGCGTTACACAATGCTGTGAGCTACCCGTTCGGTCTCCTTGATGGCTGGCAAAGTTGCAAGTGCCTGTGGCTTCACGAAATGAATTGTCTGCTTTGAACTCATGGGGGTTCCTGAAATCCAGTATTTTAATCTGGCAAAATTTCCATCAAAGGCAAATAACCATTTGTTCCTTCAAATGATAAAAAGAAGATTATGCCCTCACTGTAACACTGCTGCACATTATATCCTGAGACCTCCTCGCCTCTAGCCAGTTCAGACACAGTGGGAGATGGTAGCGAAAGCAAACATCTGTAAATGTGAATCATTGCTCTACAGTTCAGTGGATTTGTTATTTGGGTAAACATGAAATCTCCTAAACTACTTATCTGTCCCTTATACCACCTGCCTCTAAGTATTGTCACCAGGATTTAATAAGATAACAAATAAAATACCTCACTTTAGACCAAGGCCAAAAAAAAAAAAAAAAAAAAAAAAAAATTAACGCTATTTGCCTTAATGATTTTCTTAGGACTAATGTTCAGTGTGTATGGTGAATAATTAAGTCTCCTGTCTGGTACCAGAGCGCATATAGAGTAGTAACAGGATAGGACACACACCTCAAGGATGAAATGGTCACTACACTCTATACACTCTCAACAGCCCATTTCTTACATAAATGCCCTACCCCAAATACCCTATTCTTCTTCACTCCTGTTCATCAGTTCATATGTGTGTCATCTTTAACTCAAGATCTTCAAAACGCCCAAAGCAATTCAAACTGCATCTGTGAGAGAACTTGGATGTACTTTGAAGGGACATGGTATCCAGAGTTAACTTATGACTATCATGCAAGATTATAAATATATGAGGTCTGGCCAAATAGATCACAGTATTAAAGTGCCTGCAAGTAGACCCAGAAGCCACGGGTTCCCGCCCCTGGGGTGCACTGAGATGGCAATTGAGACTGGATGTGGTGGCACATGCCAGCTCTTGGGATTACTGGTGGATCACTACAAGTCAGATCTAGTAGTAAGAACCTGAATGCCCTGTAGAGAATTCCCTAAAATACAGGAAAAGAAAAAGATTATATGTGTCTGAAGTGTTTTCATTTTCACAGAAAGCTCTATAACTAATCAGATATGTTTAAAAAAAAAAAAAAAAGAAGAAGAAGAGAAAGCATTGGAATATTCACAGACCTTACGGTGGTCTGTCACTAAGTCCTTGCCAATCACATGTCAAAATGTCTATTACTCAGGATTAGAATTTTAAAAGCTGCAGTGATTTGAATACCTGTGCCATAAAAGTCTATAGTTTAAAAGATGAAGGAGTTTTTCAAGCTAAGATGACAGCCAGAAACTACCTGCATGTGAATCAGGCAAACAACTGGAGAAAAAAGCTAAGCAAGATTCCTATTAAATTGTACCAGCCCTCTGGGGTTAAAACATAATTATCTTTGGATTGGATTACTGGAAAATTGGCTTCTTTGAAGTCAAGGAAGCTGAAAACAGCTTCATAGAATGCTAAAATTTAGGGATGAAAATAAAAAAATACATTAAACATTTTATAATCACCCAAAGCTTGGATACTGCTGCTATAGCTTCCTAAGAAATGATGCTTTGATTCTGTAACACCTCCAGTGACTTTAAAAAATATATAAAATAAAATCACTTATATTCCTCTCTAGACAAAACTGACCATTCGGAAGTTGTTCTGTACCTTGAGCCAGAATCTGGCCATCCAGAAACTGATGCTAACACTCAAGTCTTCACAGAAAGTTTAATTATATATTCTCAGGACATCCTACAATATTAGATAATTAACATTTCTTACAAATTTTCTCCTTTATAAGCCAGGCGTGGTGGTTCACATCTGTAATCCCAGCACTTGGGAGGCTGAGGCAGGAGGATTGGTGCGAGTTTGAGACCAGCCTGGGCTGCAAAAGTGAGCTCAAGGCCAGCCTGAACTGCATAGCGAGACCCTGTCTCAAAAAGACAAAACAAAATCTCCTTTTTTAAAGATTTCTACAGTCTTTTAAATTTTTTTTTATTTACTTATTCATTTATTTACCACCTGCTGTAGGGCTGGCACAGTATGTGGTGCCAGGGATGGATCTAAGATTCCTGTGCTTTACCTAAGTTTGCCTAAGCTGGCACTTTAGAACACTGAGCTATCTTGCTGACCCCAAATTTTCTCCTTTTGGGACTATTTTTCCCACTTCTTTCCACAGTTTGCTTACATGGTATGAATTAATCAAACTTTGCTTATCCCTTTAAATGTCTGGGCTGTTTGATGTAGCCAAATCCTCTTACAATGGCCCACTAGGGCAAAGACAATAGATCTGGAATCACTGTCACTTCAGACACTTTTTATATCCATGAGACACTGAATTAAATTCCTTTTCTTTGAAAGCTTTTATTCCAATGGTCATTTCTGCACTTCCTGTTCATTGAATCATCAGACACCTTAAAGCATAATTTTGGGGAATGAATAAAGGATCATATATTCAAATTTGCTTTATTTCAAAGCATTGGAGTCAGTGCATACTCCAGTTAGTAGGGATATTTTAGTTAATAATATTATCCATAACTTGCATGAACAGGCCCTCTGTCTCTTCTTTTACTTCCTTGGCAAAAGTAACAGAATCTGTGAAGTGAAATATGAAAATTTCTTGGACTAGCAAGATAGCTCAGCAGTCTAAAATACCTGCTTAGGCAAGCTTAGCAGCTACAGGGCACCACAGTTCAATCCACAGCACCACATGATATGCCAGCCCTGCTGGCAAAAAGAAAAAAAGTGTGTGTGTGTGTGTGTGTGTGTGTGTGTGTGTGTGTGTGTGTGTGTGTGTGTAGAGACAGAGACAGAGACAGACAGACAGACAGACAGACAGACAGATAGAGAGTTCTTTCAATGAAACAGGAATCTATTATTTTAACCAAACATTAGAGTTCAACCTGTCTGTCTATATCTTCTCCACAAAATAGGGAGAACTTGTCAAACTCTTGGCTAAATTCAGATATACATTGTCATTTTGGCTGCATTTCTTTGATAAATCAAGATGTCCTATGAAAGCAAGAAAGAAGGCAAGTCTACTGCAACTTTGATGCCACCCAGTCTATGTTTCTAGGTTCATTTTCCAACTTTGTTAGAAACCAGATCTTCATTTCACAAGCCAATCATGTGGTATTGTGGACATAGAGAAACGTAAAATTTTATTATTAAATAATTAATAAAATGGTTAAGATTAAAATTATATATTGAAGATTTTGTTAAAATTACAAGCATAAATGGGACGCTGAGACAGGAAGATGACCATGAGTTTGAGACAAGCCTGGGCTACATAAGCAAGTTCTGGCTTATGTAATAAGACCCTGTATCAAAACAAATAAATAAAACAGGTGGAGGAATTGGACAAAAGTTATAATTGATGAACAGTAAGTATGACAGCATGGTGACAGAAACAAATATTGTGTTCACATATTTCTTTTACAAAATTTTCTGGTAATCCACACATCTTCTGCAGTCTTCACTGTCTGCACAACAAATAGCAATTCAGTTAACTCACTGGAATGTTTTCACAAAGATGTAATTCATGTGCCTCATAAGCTTTGAACTTTTTGAACTGCTAACACTCATCTCCTTAATTGCTTTGTGTTTGCCTTCCCTTTCCAATATTTGCCCTACTCTTTTTGATATGAAAATCAACTTTAACAAAGATGACACATGGAAATCCACTGGGTAACTTACATTACTGCATCCTCTTCCCAAATGTTATCCTACCTCTTCCTCCATAACTTTCCATCTCTGAATGTATTGAAGAAATCCTTTCATTGTCGATGGCGCTTGCTCCCAACCTGAGTATAGCTGACCCTGAGGATCTTATTCTTCCACGGCTGCATTTTCTCATGTTTTTTGTGGATTTCGTACATTTTCCACCACTTACATCTCTCAAACATCTGTATGTCCTGAAGATTCCTTTGTGTTATAATCTTCTTTTTATTTCAGAAACATTCGCCTACTTTTCATGTAATAGAAAGTTCACAATGTGAACAACCAGAAGCATATTTCTCAAGAACTTCTCAAACCTATTACCACTGGGCTCCAGTCACACCTATCAGATCTCTTTCCCTAATAGCCGGTCTTTCAGGAGATTGTTAACAGTCTGTCAAAAAACATCATGAGCCTGCAGACACTCAGCTGCTCATCGAGTCGATATTCTAGCAGATGTCTCAATCACTAAATTCCCTGCATTGTGACTTCTGTTTGGCCCACGATCATCTCTTAAACACTGTAGAAAGCATATTGTCTCTTTCATCTATGTGGTGACCTTGAAGAATACTTACGGCAACTTCTCATTCCCGTCTGTTTTTCTCAAGCATAGTCTTGTGTCATGAGTGTCTACACTGCTGTACCTCTCCTTGATGCAATGACTACTTCTCTAACTTATTGCAAAATGTTCCTTAGAAAGAGAGAATATCATTTTCCAATTTTGAATCACTCCTCAATTCATCTCAATGATAATTTAGCAATTACACAAGCTTCCTGCAATGAACTAATATGTGTACAAATCTTACTCATTTCCAATGTTCTATGAATATTGCAGATCATAATCTTTACTGATTTCATATATTACATCAATAACCATTTCTCTACATTCCCTGAGACCAACTATAATAACTAAAATCATATTATACACCACTTTGTTTGATTACATCTTTTTCTACTTCAGATATAGTTTAAGTCTCATCAAAATAATTTTGAACTATGTTGCTAGCCTAGCCAATGCCTATTATTTTAATATCTTAAATTTTTATTCCAAAATCTAAACTTTTGGTTCCATGGCACCTGCCCACAGCCTGGCACCCTGAGCAGCCTTAAGCTTGAGAAAGAGCCTGGCAAGGAAGCCCTGATGGCTGCAGGATCAGGTCCGGAGGAAGAATTACAACAGATTATCAGCCCCACCATGTTGGGAGTTAGGATTTCAACAAATTCAAAGTAACAAGCATTCAAAAGGAAAGCAGATCCTTTCTGCAGCTGATGCCATCACTGCCTAGTGTTTCTGGAAGAACCTGAATGCCCAGGGACTTTCCACCCCTGCTGCTCATCATCTGCAGTCCTCTTCTGACCACTTCAGCACTGGGGTTGCCAGGTTGCTGCCAGCCCTCTGTGAATCAATAATCCTGCCAGACTGGGGCTGAGAACCAAGGAGCTGAATGCACTGGAGCACATGTACCCAGGAGAACAAGTGCCCTTCTGATGCCACTCCCATGTAGGAATCTGTTGTGGTGTCAAATGTTGACAAAGTGAGGACAAACTATCTATTTGAAACCACTGCTAAACAGGGCAAGGTACTGGCTTTACAGTACTCCTCATGGGAGCCCATTTGTGATGTAACGTGGAAGGCTCACAGCACAACTTGATTCATGGGATGTGTTCACGAAATCTCATCTGAACTTTCATAGCCATAAATTACTCCCAATATCTTTCCCATTATTTGTGTTATTCACTGCAGTAGACTTCCTCACTGCTTGAATTGTGATGTATAGTAGTAAATTGTAGAGAAACACAAAGTGTACGTGAGGTTCCAAATTCTCAATACTGTTTAAATCATAAGCCTGGGAACATGGAAAATACCAAAGGTAAAGTGATAGCATCTATTTGCCTACAAAAAAATTTAATTCTATCTCAGTAATATCATTTACTTTGCCATCCATTGAATATCAGTGTTTTCTTCACTCATGAATTTATTCACTGATGAATATGGAAAGATGTTTTACACAATGTGCTTTAAATAACTGAGATTATATTAGTGTAAAGATAGGCAGTGTCCTCACCTTCTAATGGGGGGGGGGGGTTCAAATAGAAAGACAGGTAATTTTAATGCTTGTCTATGGATTCACCCTCATTATTCCATTTTTGTAGGACTTCTGCTACTTTTTATAAGTCTTCCCTGATAGGCACGGTTATAATCTCATGAATCAATGCAGTAACATAAAAGCTGTTTTGGCTTTGATAGATTTGCAACAACTCTGTCTCGTCTGATCTCACTTGCTCCAGGAAAGCAGAATGTTGCCCAGTATATCATGGAAGGTCTACATACAACTATTTCCATGCCACTGACTCTGTGGTCTCAGTGACACACTTGCCACCCTCAGGTGTCTCCCCATCCCTGACCTCATCACAAGCTTAAAATAGGAGCAAGCAATTCTACAAATCATTCTGTGGGACCTGGAACACCACCACATCCTAAATATCTAAATTCCCCTTTATGGGAAGGCCCCAAATGTGGTGTGACTCAAGCTAAACATAAATTCTTTGATGTTTCTTGCATCCAAACCATCCACTTTGCAGCATTACTAATCTACCAGTCTTCATTAAAACACTTTTCCTTCTCCCTTTAGAAGTTGGCTACTTACACAGTTCTGACTAGAAATCACTCATATCTCTAACCAGTTTGCATGTAGAGAATCTTGTACATCCATGGTTTCTTGTTGTTTAACAGCACTGATGTTTTAAGAAGGGAAATCTCTGTTCAGATGGAAGCCATCCTTTTTCCACATTTAACACTGACACAGGGACTTTTCGCTCATCATCAGCCAGTAAGCAGCTGTGACCTGCCATGAGAACTGATAGCTCAGTAACTTGTTGGGACCTCCAGGAGAAAAATGAATATCTTGCAGGTTCAGAAGTACAATTCTGTCCTAATGCCTGCCTTATTAGTTTTACAGGAAATACAGACTTTTGCAACTTCTACTAAAAAAAAATCTCTTAAATTCCTGTTACTCATTCCCCAGATCCCTCCAGACAATTGCCTACAAGGAACCCACTAGCAGGGCTCCTTTCCTCTATCTCTGCTAGTTTTTGTTTAAAGGTTGGTACTTAAGATTAACAGTCATCAGTTCAAAGATACCCTTATCTTCTTCAGCAAAAATAATCATGGCAAAGGTAAGCAAACATGTAAGACGCTTTGACAGCCACTTCTGCTGTTTTCCTATTTGTTCTGAGCTCTTCAGAGTCAATTGGAGGAATGGCTCTCCAAAGTTTTCTAAAGAGAATTAAACATAATCTACTGAATTTTATTTCACTAAAAATCAAAGCAGGACTAGTGAGTAGATAGCTGCTGTATTTATGACTAGATTTATCCTTAACTCCGCGGCTTTCTTGCTTGATTGTGTGCCCAGCTGGGGCAGAGAAAATGAAAGTAAAGAACAATCAAAGAAAGATGCTGTCTGATACACTTTGATTACAAGCTTCTTGAACAACTAGAGTGCCATGTCAAATATCCATTTCTATGAGTGCTTCCAAGTAGCTCAAAGATTGTGAATATGAGTAAGGAGGGGAAAAGTAAGATGAAAATTCAATATTTAGAATTCCCTGTTCCCTCCTAATGTAATAGTAGAGTTACTCCCTTCTGCTACATTTGGGGAAAAACTCATAGACATTTCCCAAGCCAGAGCATTAAGTGAGATAACTGAAAATCTTAGATATTCACTATCGAGATCTTGTACTTAAAATGATAGTAGAGTCTCCATTCACCTGTAAAATAATCCAGGTAAAATCTACTGAGAATATGCAAAATCTTCTAATTTTCAAACCTACGGAACAAAAAGGAAAAGCCAAATTAAGTCAAGCAAAACTGCTAAGAGCCTCCATTAATTGTTACATAGAAAAATTAACACCCTTAGTTTTCAGTATATATTACATATCTTTTTCCCATTTCAAATCATATTCCTCAAATGTCATTAAGTTGATTTATTCCATTTATCATAGGTAGAAATTTAACCTATAACTTATGGTAACATAAGCAAATGCTACAACAGAGAGGATTATCCACAAAATTTTCACACTTTGGAAGAGAGGGAGAGGGAGACCCAAGTAAACACTCAAGTTATAAAAACGTCCTATGTACTAAAAGTGTCATAGTAACCCTAAATTTCAAGGAAAACCCTGGAATGAAGACATACAATACAGTCAAGCTGTATCTCTCTTGTACTCTATGAGCAAACAGAGAGTTAAAGGACTCCATTCTCCTTCCCATCTGACTAATTGCTTAGTATCACATCAGGGGATTTTTTATTTATTTTACTTTATTTTTTTATTCATTTTGATGAGAAAAGAAGGAAAAATAGCAATAACACAGTTTCAAGACAGGTTACTAGGGTAATTACAATAATTAATACATTGCATATTATTGTCTTCATAGTAGTTATATAGAGGACAAGATGCAGACATGATATTTTGTCTAAACAATACTAGTACAAACATTTCTTTTCCATAAACTAACAGAAAGTAGCTGTATATTTATCCTATTTTGCATATATACATATATTTTTTTTCTTTCTACTTTTCACAACAAAAAAGGTGCTTTATTTACACTTTTCTAAGTTAGTAACATGTGACACAGGATGCCTAGCAACTAATAGATGACATTAACTCGAAAGGATGATTATCTCAGGACTGAGGTAGCTTATTTGCTTTAAGCTAATCATCAGGGGATTTTTAACAACAGAAATACATTTATTCAAACTTTTAGAGGCTAAAAGTTCAAGATTATTGATCTCTTTTGAGGCCTCTTTCCTTGGCCTTGTGGGTAGCTATACTTGCACTGTGTACACACCTGCCCTGTCTCTGTACCTGTCTACCTGCAGATTTCTTTTTTTTAATTTATTTAGATTTCTTTTTGTAACATCAGTCATACTTGATTGGGGGGTGGGGGACTCATGCTAATGACCTCATTTTAAAATAGTTACTTATTTAAAGATCCTTAATACAGTCTCATTCTGAGGCATTGAGAATTAAGACGTTGAGATGTAAAGTTGTGGAGAAAGAAATCTTCTTTTGGCAAGCAAGGGGAAGATAATTCCAGAGAAGGGAAATATCAGCTGAATTGTTTAGTTATCTGCTATAGGGGTGGCCTGATAACAAAACGTGATATTTCAGTAATACTCGCCTAAGTCACATATCTTGCCAGTCTCAAAGTTTACTAATAACTTCAAGGATATAAGCAATTGTCATGCTTTATAGCGAGTTGTCCCCCAGAGCCTCATGCACTCATAAGCAGGGATTAGGGAAGATAATTAAGCCAAGGGGGTGATGTAGCTCACTGGCTGTTAGTTGGAGTCAGATCCCTGGCAGTGAGACCTGAAAGAGAGGGTCCTCATCCCTGCACCATTCTTTGCTCTCTGTCTCTGGCCGTCATGTTGTGGGCAACTTTCTCTGTGGACCTTTCCTCAGGCCTTTGACAACTGGACTATGGACTGAAACCTCTGCCCACTGTAGGCCAAAACAAGTCTCTCCTACTTCAATTTGTAAGTGTCAGATATTGTGTCCCAGTGACACAAAACGATGAAGACTGGAAGCAAAAAGCATTGAAAGCCAGGCGGTGGCGCATGCCTGTAATTCCAGCACTTGGGAGGCTGAGGCAGGAGGATCAGTGCGAGTTCAAGACCAGCCTAGGCTACAAAAATGAGCTCAAGGCCAGCTTGAGCTGCATAGCGAGACCCTGTCTCAAAAAGACAAAAAATAAAATAAAGTAAAATAAAATAAGTCCTGCTTTCTTCTGTTAAAAGCAATAAAATGAACAAAAGAAAAACACAAGTGAAACCTGTTGTATTATTCAAATTAAGTTATTTTAAAAAAAAAAAAGTATTGAAGAGGGTGTAGGGGAGGTCTGGCAGACTTCATGGGGTTCCTCAGATTCTTCATCTGACTACTGGAGATCAGTTCAGGGAACTAATAAGGTTCTAACAAGTTACATGGAACCTTCTTCACATAGCAGGAAATGTTTAGGATAAAAAAAAAAAAAAAAAAAACTCTACTTTTTTGTCCCATTTTATGCCTAGATTACAGGATATTTTCTAAAGAGCCGTGCTGTGTAAATCTTGAATGTGGTCGCAATCTTAACCCAAGAATGTGAGTAACGACTGTCTTCCTACCAAACATCGTTACCAGAGATCTCACCTACCAGCAGGTTTACAAGCTGAAGCCAGGTCACCTGCCCAACTATCTTTCCTAACAGCAGCTCACAGAAATCAGGAGACAAATGGATCAGCCAGAAGCTTTAACTTCCTGCTGCTTAGGGACAAGGTACAAAGGAGACTTGTTTCTCTCATTTCCCTATGCAACCTTCAGTCTAGATTGCTTCTTAGTGTGAAAAATAATACATTACATGTAACAATTTCCTGGGAAATCAGTTATCTTTACCTGAAATATGCATGTCAGCAGCCAAGATGGGATCTTTTTAAATACAAGTCTCTAAAGAGTGTTGTTACTGAGCTTTCAAATTATATGTGTACAACAATTTCACTATAGCCAAATCTGGGGTTCAGGCCCTTAGAACAGTCTATTTTACTTAGAGACACATATTGAGTTTTGCACCCGACACCTCCTAATCTGCTGGCTGCTTCCCCTACTCCTAATCATTCACGTGATAATCTCATAGACATAGTCCCCACCACCTCACCCCAACAGACTTTCCTCCCTCGGACCCAGGCGCCAGCCAAATCAATTAGAGTAGAGGTAGAAATGTAGATTGGAATTCCTGGGACACAGCAGTCATTACCACATATTGTTAATAGCACAGTAGTCACAATATATGATGATTGGTAGTGGTACCCAGACCTTACAATTCTAAGTGATCCCATTATTCTCTAAAGTTAGCAGATCTTTCCAAATTTTCCATAATTAGCACCTGTGACTTCTACAATGAGAATGAAAACTTTCTTTTAAAGTTAATTCTTCATCCACTATATTTTATCACTGTATGTGACAAGCCAGTGCTACCCTGGAGTTTCGTTTGAGTTGACCTTTGTAAATTGTCTGTAGCTAGGAGCAGTTTTTACCTTGAGTTTGCCCTAAAATCAACAGTAGGGACAGAGTTGGGGCATTTTACAAACACTCAAATGGGGGAGCTCCCAGATTAAATGAAACTTGAAAAATCTCATATCAACAATGGCTATATAACAAGTCCCTCACAAAGTCGGCTGACTTAAAATGATCACATATTTGCACACATTCATAAGATCAATTCTGAAACTCAGGGTGGGGTGGCTCAACCCCACTCCCCCTGGTGTGGGCTCAGCTCTCAAGTGCCATGATGGGTCAGCTGGTGGCTGGACCAGCTTGTCCTAGAAGGTCTTGATATGGTGTGTAGCAGTTGCCAATGCTTCCAACTTGGCCCCTCGATTCTCTTTCGCTGAGCCAGCCACTGACTGGGCTTTCTCGATGATAAATTGGTTCCAAGATAACAGAGACAGGAGTGGCAGAGATTGCAGAAGTCAAGTCTGAGATATCACACAGTGTCACCTCTATCACTTTCTATTGATCAAAATAAATCACAGGACTAACCCAGATTCACAGTGTGAAGAGGATAGACTCCGTCTCTTGTTGCAGAGTGCAAAAGTTTTATATTAAGCTGAGTGAGGAACCGCAACAGGCCTCATGCAAACAACCTAACATAACTTACTCATCACGTCAACACCAGTGTCCGTGTGACCCCTAAGTGCTAAATGCTACCCTCGTCACTGGGAAACAGTGGTGAACAAGACAGACACGATGCTTTCCCTCCTAGGAGCCAAAGCCAGCAGAGAAGACAGACTCTGAACCATGATAACTTTTAGTGAGTACTACAAAGGACTATGGAGCTGGGTGGGAAAATAGAGTGGGCTGACCTAGCTAGAAGGAGGAAGTTAGAGAGGAGACATGGAATTGGGGAATCATGTCTAGGAGCACAACGTTATTTCTGTCCATATGTATCAAACTTTCTGTCTTGGTTATTTTTCTCTCATTGCTGGGACAAAATGCCTAACATTCAAAATCAAATAAGAAAACATTTACCTAGCTTACAGTTTGTAGAGTTTCCACTCCACACTCAGCTGGTTCCAAAGCACATGGCAGAGGGCAGCAGTTCACAGCAGCAGAAAACAGCAAAGAGCAAAGGGAGACACAGTGATGGCAGCCTCTAACAAGCTGGTCTTCCTTCCTTATATTGTGTTCAGGCTACGCACCCCTGGGTGAGTATAACACCCATACTCATAATCCTACCATTGGATCATGAGTTAATCAAAATCTCTAGAAGTCTACCTCATGACAACAAGAGGCTTTGAGGAGACAACTAGACACAAACTATATCTACAATACCTGGTTCCTGCTTACTTCTTATGACTGTGGAGCACAAGTATGTATTTCTCTCCTGCCATGTAATTGTATGGTTACGAAGGAAACATGGAAAAAATGAGGAAGAGGGAGAAATTCCTTTCAAAGAAAAATCTAGAACAGTGCTGGGAAAAAAGAAGGATTAACTTCTGTGAAAAAGTAATACTTTTTATCATCAAAAACCTTTTCTTAATTTGAGGGATTTATTATTAATTAAGGAATCTGAGTTTTCAAGGGCACAATTCTCCCTTTGATCTATAGGCCTGCAGGCTATGAATGCTCACATGCCTGAGGCTAGTTTTAACTAAACTGTTTCACTAGCAAAGGCGTCTTCTATGGCACAAAAGGAAACCACAGCTGTGTCGCATTTTGTTAGAAGATCCAAATCGATCAGCTGAGATGCCAGGGTTTGAAAGCCTGGTGTGCTGAGGCTGGTTGACTTATTAATCTATATACACAGCACACTGAGAAGATTTAGGGGTTTTGATGACTGTTCAAAGAGTGTCTGAGATGAAGAATCCTGTGGGATAAGAGACGAAAAAGAAGGGCACGTCAGAGAGTTGTCACAGCCTCGGAAAAGCTCTCCACTGACAAGTTATTCTCTTCCCAGCAGGGTTGTTGGAAATGTGCTCCTTGTGTTAAGTTCAAAGAGTCCTGCGATGAGTCTGCAAGGCAGATGCTCCTTGGGCTGTGGGATGTGCTGTCAAAGGAAATAGCAGAGAGCAGCAGGCTCTCTCCACGAGAAGAGTGGGCAGAGTTCAGAGTGCTATGAATATTGTTCACAAGTACTGAACCAATGAACCAACGGATAGTTTGTAACCCTACTATATACTACCAGGCACTACATGAGTTCCTAGAAATATAATGTTGGACAAGTCATTGTCCCTGCTCTTACAGAGATTACGGTCTGCTGAGTAATACACCCTGGACCCAGGCACTTCTGCCACACTGCAGATAGTAATGATAATAAATAAAGAAAACTATGGAAATGCGGTAACAGAGCAGCTACCTTGAGCCTGAAGACTTCCTGGAGGAAGTAGCAGCTGAGCTGGGCCCTAAGGAGGGCATGGTCAGTAGCCAGGAGAGGAGCACAACTTCCAGCTGCAGATGACAAGAAGCTGTTGAAATAAACGCAAGATAACTTTTTAAAAGTAAAAGACATACATTCAAAATCTTCCAAAAGCAAGAGAATGTGAAAGAAGACACCAGACACTTGGGAATCTGGGAAGCAGACGAGAAACAGAAAATGCATTAGCTAAACTAATTCAGCAAGCAAAAGGGAAAGTGGCCAACAGGACTACTTAGACACACAACTCCTCTAGGTTCTGGAACTCACGACACCTGGTAGCTTGGGAAGCAGGACTAAGGATGCCTTTTTTAAACAGTTGTACCAACTGAAACTCTAAAGCTCAGTGCAGTACCTACCCATCATGAAGCCTCACAGGACACTAATAGTTTTTCCTTTGACAAGGGTAAAAAGGTCCCTGGAATGAAGATGCAAAGTAGAGTAGAGCCCAAGGCAAAGACACTTCACCTGATGCGGGGCCCATACTGCATGTTGAGGGCCTCAGCTCTCCAGAACCACTTAGCATTTGAGAAACAGACTTACACATTCTCCCTGAGTGGAAGACTTTCCTGTGGAATCTTAATAACAGAAAAGAAAAAATAACAATAGCTCACCATTGGATATCACTAACCAGATGGCTTAAGAAGGTTGTCACACAGTAAAGATCGCAATCAGTATTTCCCACATCCCCCAGGCACATAAAGCTTTCAGGGTGTGTGTGTGTGTGTGTGTGTGTGTGTGTGTGTGTGTGTGTCCCACTCTTAAAGTGAACAGTCCAGAATTATTGACTATTATAGAACTAAATTGGAAAACAGGCATTTATTCTAAGGTAAAAGTCAAACTGGAAGAAAGAGATGATGTAGGCAGAGAAAGAGAATTTCTCTACCAGACTTTTTAAATATCATCACCAAAATAAGATACAAAGTAGGGAACAGTGTGTCTCATTTACTCAACCTACAAACTGACTTCTCTCTTCCTCTCATATTCTCACTGTCAACTGTCAGCCAGCTTGACTTTGCCTGTAAACACCACAGCAGAACATGACCTTTTCCTACCTCATGCTTTACCACTCCCAGGTCCGGGTAACATCTGTTCCCCACCTAGACAACTGCAACAAACTCAGTTTGGCTCTCTTTGTCCCAGTACACAGCAGTAGGCATGATCCTTATAAAATAAAAATAAGATCATCTCACTCCCTCAAGCAAAATCTGTATCAGCTTCTGTTTTTGCTCAGAGTAGAAGCCGAGTTGTCTTCAGGAGTTGAAGCCCCCATATAACCAGGCCCTCCTCACATGACAGCACCCCACCCACTGGCCACCATCTCCTTCTCCCTCACTCACTCAGCTGTAGCCCTGCAAAACATCCTGCTGCTCTTCTAGTACACCATGCACACTGCCTCAGAGACTTGACTTCAGCTGTTCTCCTTTCCTGGACACTTTTTTCTCCAAAGATATCCTTGCTATTAAACTCTTGCTATTAAAATCTTTTTCAATGCTATTCCATAACCAAGGATCAAAACAAGGAAACAAAACTACAGCTACTTCACTGATAAATTTAAGATACCACTGTAGAGTACAGGGGGATGTGACAGAGATAGAACAAGAAACAGAGATATATAATGGCCTTATAAAGAAGAGAATTGGACAGACAGCATCTATTATCCTATGGATTAAGGTCTTCCCTGCACTATAAAGGCATTTCTCCTCAGGAAAAGTGCAGGCCATAGGCCTGGATGCTTCCACTAACACCACAGAGATCTAACACATTAACTGCAGAAGGACCCTATAGTCCTCACAGGTTCTGAGTCTACTTAGTGGAGCTGCCAGCTACCACCATGCTGGAGCTGTCAGCTACCACACTGCTACACTATCCTGAAAAAAAAAAAAAAAGGCCCAAACTAAGTTGTGTCATCTCTACCTAGGCTCCACCCACCTAGAGTCCTGAGAAGTAGCTTTCTAATACCTCTACCAACCCAGTCCTGGGAATAGGCCAGGAGAGCCTAGAGAAGCACTTGGAGGCCAGTGTGAATTGTGAATAGAGATGCCAGAAAACAGTATAGTGTCCAACCCACACTCCCACCACTCCCAATGCAGCCAGGAGCCCCTAGCCAAACTTACTGCCTCACACACAGTGCAGCCATCCTCTCATACTCGCAAGACCAGGAAGAAGCCAAGAAAGCTGCATAGTGTTTGGGCCCACTAGTGCTCCAAGAAAGAATTCAGGAAGCCCTACGTGCCTGTCCCTGTCCCCAGAACACATCTGGCAGCTTGTTCTGAGCTACTTGATTCCCAGAAGACCTACATACAGAAATCAAATAAAATGCAGCACGTTAAGACAATTAAGGAAAACAATCAAAGGGTCATTTCATTAGATAAAGAAAAAGTATTTGGTAAAAGTCACTATCGCTTCGTGATAAATATTGCAAAAACTTGCCATAGAAGGGACATAGCTCAGTATTAGAAGAGCTGTGTATGACAAAAACTCAGACCATATCACACCAAAAAGGGAAACACTGGCATCACTTGTTCTCAGAGTAGGAAGATGTAAAAGGATGTCCACTTTCACCACATCTTTTTATTTGGCATATTATTACAAATCAGCCCGACCAATGAAACAAGAGAAAAAAATAAATACAGGAGATAAGAAGAGATTTCAAATATAATTGTTTGCAGATGATATGATTTCATATATGGAAGGCCCTGAAGAGTCAAAAAATCTGTTAGAAATTGAATAAATAAATTCATAACATTGTAGGATATAGCGTTAATATAAAAGAAAGCACTTGCTCTTAATGCAACAAAACAAATTACTGAGAAAGAAATCAAGACAATATTATTCATGATAGCTATAAAAACAATTAAGAATATCTAGGAATAAATATAACCAAGAAAGTGAATGATTTCTACAATAAAAATTATAAAAGATTGATGAAAGAAATTGAAGACACACACAAAAGGATGGAGAGATCCCATACTCATGGAACAGAAGAAATATTGTTAAAATGCTCCCTACCTACCCAAAGCAATTTACAAGGCCAACACCATTTTTATTGACCTATAAAACAACAAGTAGGAACTAGATCTCTAACACTCCCTATATACACAAGAAAAAAATCAATTGAAACTAGGTCAAAGATGTAAAACCTGAAACTATGAAACTACTAAAATAAAATATATGGGAAACCTATCAGGACAATGGGCAAAAATTTTTCTTGAGAACCCAAAAAGGCAGCAAAAGCAAAAGTTCACAAACGGTATTACATCCAACTCAAAATCTTCTGCACAGCTAAGGGAATAATCAACTGAGTGAAGAGACATGCTTTAAAATGCGAGAAAATATTTGCAAACTTCACACAGCAAGAGATTAATTTTCAAAACATATAAGGATTTTGAAGGCTCAACAGAGAAAAATCCCATTAAAAATATTTGAGTAACCTGAGTAGACATTTCTCAAAGATGATATACAAACAGCCAATAAGTAAGTGAAAAAATATTCAACATCTCTCAGGTATCAGGTGAATGTAAATCAAAACCACAATGTGCTATCATCTCATCCCAGTGCTTAACGGAAGGACAGAAAGAAAGAAAGAAAGAAAGAAAGAAAGAAAGAAAGAAAGAAAGAAAGCAAGCAAGCCTGATGAGAATGCTCACAAAGGGCCACTCTCACGCACTGCTGGTGGGGATATAAATAAGCATATCCACTATAGAAAACCCTGGAGAGGTTCCTCAGGAAGGTAGAAATAAACTTAACCACACAAGTCACTAATATCATTATCGGATATATGTGTAAAATAAAATCTCTATGGTAAAGAGACATCTGCAGGTGTGTGTTTCCTGCAGCACTACACACAAGAGCCAAGATATGGGATCAGCCTAGGTGTCCTTCAGTGGACACGCGTATGTCACATTGGGTGTGTGGGACGAATGGAATGAAAGTCCCCAAAGGTAATGCTGCCAGTGATATGTCTGCCATTTGTAGCACCATGAACTGAAAGGAACTACATTATGGTAAGTAACAAGTCAAGCAGAGCAAGGTAATACCAATAGTGGTTACCTAAATCAGGCGACAATGTGGAGGCAGGAGGGATGGGCAGAGGACGGTTAGTTAGCACAGGAGTGCAGTTGTACAGGATGAACGACTTCTAGGGTTGTACAGTACACTAGGGTAACGATGACTGACAGTGCTCAACTGACTATTTCATAATAACTAACGTGATTTTTCAATGTTCCAAGCATACAAAAAAAAATGATAAACCTTTGATGTGGTACATATCTCAGTTATTCTGATCCTACCACTACATGTACACATGTAATGCTGAAATGTCACACTATACTCCATAAACATGTGCAATGACTAGGTGTCAATCAAAATTAAAATATATTTTACAAAAACATTCAGGACCAATAAAATGAATGCTTAAGAGAAAAAAGGAAAAAATGCACAATTGATAATAAGCAATGTATGAAACTCAGAGGCAATTTAAAGGAAAGCTTTTTAAAACAATCACAACAAATGGAGTAGTCAGTTTCATCAGTCCCTTAACATCATACTATCCCATTTGTTAATCTGCATTTGCCAACCGATTATTCTTCAGTAGACACTTCTTTCTCAGGTGTCCTTGCCCTGAGGCCCTGGGCTGCAGGTACTAACATGACCTCTAGTGCCAGGGGCTTCACAATCAAAAGGCAGAGAGATTTGGAAAATAGAGCAGTGACTGAATTACCAAATAGCTGGACAATGCTTTCTTTCACTAGTTTTCATCTTTTTACATGAAAACCTCAAAAATAAACTTAAAAAGTTGGGTCTAGTTAACCATAAAATGATTGGGTTTCATCAGGCCAAGTTTTTAGAATCGTTAGGGCAACGTAATGTTGCATTAACCTGGCCTTGGTGAACAGAAGTCATGATGTTCCGCTTTCTAGTTCCATTGGTTGGAAATCAGTCCAACAAAAAGGCACAAAGTACGTGCTTGGTGCAGGCAGTGGAAGGACAGGGACAAACATGTCCCCATTCTTCAAGAGCTTTCAGATGACGAGGAGAGGACTGCGACACAACCACACAGTTTTCGTCATAATAACAAATTCAATGACCAACTGTCCTTATCCGGGCTGTGTGATCTAAGCAAAAGAAAGGGAAGATTTTTTTTTTGCACAAAATTAGGAGGGAAAATTTGTAACATTCTCATCCTCGAAGCTACAAAATGTGAGAACAAAACAAATCCAAAATACATAAATGTTTTAAAGGCAAAGAACAATATCATTTAACTGGGGGGAAAATAATGAAGACTTTGGAAAACATAATTCTGAAACAAGCCTTTGTGCAATTTAAGCTAATATAAATAATCTGAGTTAAATTTATCTCAGAGTGTTCAGATAATTCATGTCTTTAGTAAGCTATTTACAGTATTTTTAAAATATGGGTAAAAGATCTCCAAGTCTATTTTTAAAATGTCAAGACATTTTCATGAGCCAGAAAACTTTTTAATGTGTTCAGCTTTGTTTTCTCACTAAAAAGTGCTAGGCAGAAAATGCAGAAATGCCTTTAAAACATCTGGCATATAATGGAATCATGAATAATATACTTCAAATTTTTATGAAGGAAAAAATCGTATTAGACAAACCTAGGAGACTTTTTGATAGAATGCCAGAATTAATGAGTGGAACACAGTAGGTGTTGATTTTATGTCATTGTAAGTTAAGCCTGTTATTTTGCAGTCAAGGAATGAAAAATAAATATCAAAGCAGCCTGACCTGCTCTCCTGATTTAATAGCTTAATTTCCAGAAATGCCAGTGAAAAATAGCACAAATCTTTGCCTAGGCCAATTCTTCTTTATTATAGTTCATCCATTTTCCCTTTTCTGCAGAGAATGCAGCACCTAAAAGAGCTTAATTAAGTTTCTATTTTACAGCATGAAACACTGCCTCATGAGAAAAGGCTCATTAGCAGCAAGAGAAGAGGACATCTCTGAGAGCCTAGTCCATCATAAAGCATCTTGGGTTCACTGTAGTTCTTCAGGTCCTTTCACCTGGTGTACAACACAAGAAGGGACACTACATTTTTCTTTTTCTTTTTCTTTTTTTTCCTGCCTTGTTTATTTGTACAAAGACCATGCAGAACATCATCCCCCTACAGATGGCATCCCAGGGGCCACACCAGTCCTTCTGTTTTTACATCAGCAGATCAAGAGGCTTTTACTGTAGAGCCTTCATCATGGCCTGCCCACCTTTGGGAGCCTGAACTCGAGCAGAAGCTGGAGCCTAAGCCTTAGCTGCAGACTGGCCCTTTGGCCAGCAAGGCCTTCGCCCCTTGGCAATGCAGCATGGATACGTTTCCCAAGCTTGGGGTAGGCAATATAGGAAAGTCAAGTAAGCCTGAGGCTTACTCCCTTTGGGATGATCTTGGGCTTGTCAAGAGCCTTCATAGCCTCAGTGTGTGCAGTCATGGGCTTGGCATTGTTTGCTTGCATCTTCTTGAAGCCCTTCCTATTGTGCTTCTTGGCAAAACGCATGTTCCTAAGGAACTTGGGGGTCTACCCCCTTCAGAGATTCGTATCTTTGTGACTGAGGTTTTGGATACCATTTCTGTGCCATTTTCGGGACTGGCTGTCCATGATGTGGTTCTTGGACTTGGCCATGTATATTACAATAAAGGGCACTGCACACTCAGTCCAGGCAGTGACGGAAATAAGCTACACTCATGTCAGTGCAAGAGAAGGCTTCATCTTCACTCCAGAATATTCATCTCTACCTTAATGACATTTTTCTTTCCTCACAATAGCTTGTTGTGATGGCTTTGTTATTTCTTTCATCAACGTGGAGAATGTGTGCCAGGTTGAAGACTCCACATTTGAAGGAGTTCCCTCAGGTAAAAAGGTGCTTAAGCAGATCATAGCTCACTCCAGCCCAGGATTGATATGTGGGAGCCTCAGGAAGAAAGCTGCTGTGACAACTTCCTTGCTGGTGTTGTTTGAGGTTGGCTAGACCCCAGCAAATGACCCATCGGAGCTGAGGACATATAAATGCAAATAAAAGCAGGTGGCATTGTTGTCACACCTTTGAAACAGCAAAGATAAACGTATGATGGTTTCTGGTAAAATAGTCAACTGCGTATAAAAATAAAAGCAAAACACTCAAGCAAACTGGAAATTTAGGACACTATCACCTGAAAGAGAGCCAGATGGACAGAGCGCAGGTTTTGTGGGAATGCACCACAGTGAGATCAGAGATGCAGGCTTCTCGCTCTCCTCAACTAAGTAAACAGTTTCATGGTCACCTCACAGTCCAACGAGGCTGACAGAGTTCTAGCCATTGCAAGCACATTCCACACCACACAAAGAGAAATGGAGCAAAAGGCAGAAAGGCCCTTTTTCCAAGTTAACCACCTTTAAGCATTTTCCTAGAAGTCTGACAGAGCACTTCCCTTGATATCTCCCTGAAAAGATCGTAGTCACATGGCTGCAAGAAGGCTGGGGAAAGCTCCTGCAAGCAGGCCCAGGGCCCAGGGATTCAGTCCCCCTAGCCTGCTGTGCCAGTCCCACCCCCGGGGGCACACTGAGACTGCAATTGAGTCTGGATGTGGCGGCACACACCTGTAATCCCAGCTCTTGGGAGGCTGTAAACAGGAGGATCACTACAAGTCTGACCTGGTAATGAGACTTTGAACACTGTGTAGACCCTTCTCTAAAATCCAAAAGAAGGAGGAGGGAGAGGATGAAGAGGAGGAGAAGGAGAAGGAGAAGGAGAAGGAGAAGGAGAAGGAGAAGGAGAAGGAGAAGGAGAAGGAGAAGAAGAAGAAGAAGAAGAAGAAGAAGAAGAAGAAGAA